>OZ026525.1:11390877-11410877 GCA_964019695.1 Loripinus fragilis
AGACTGGGCCGGCCCATTCTTTCCCCCCCTCCATTGGGTTCTAACCTTTCAATTTATCTGTCAGTTCTTAGTTTAAACTACTCTTACACTGAATCTGAACACTCATGATTGACATATCTCTAGGAAAAATTCAAGTTACAAGCATTCAGCCAAATGATTCTTCTAAATAGGGGGTGGGGAAAGACTGGGCCGGCCCATTCTTTCCCCCTCTATTATTTTCTAACCTTTCTATTTATCTCTCAGTCTTAAGGTTTAACCTACTCTTGCACTGTATCTTAACACTAATGATTGTCTTGTCCTAAGGAGAAATTCACGTTAAGAAAGCATTTAGCTAACTGCATGTTCCTTCTCAATAGTGGGGTGGGGAAAGACTGGGCCGGCCCATTCTTTCCCCCCTCCATTGGGTTCCATCCTTTCAATTTATCTGTCAGTCCTTGGTTTAAACTTCTCTTACACTGAATCTGAACACTCATGATTGACATATCTCAAGGAGAAATTCAAGTAACAAGCATTCAGCCAAATGATTCTTCTAAATAGGGGGTGGGGAAAGACTGGGCCGGCCCATTCTTTCCCCCCTCTATTATTTTCTAACCTTTCTATTTATCTCTCAGTCTTAAGGTTTAACCTACTCTTGCACAGTATCTGAACACTCAGGATTGTCTTGTCCTAAGGAGAAATTCACGTTAAGAAAGCATTTAGCTAACTGCATGTTCCTTCTTAATAGTGGGGTGGGGAAAAACTGGGCCGGCCAATTCTTTCTTCCCCCTCCATTGTGTCCTAACCTTTCAATTTATCTGTCAGTTCTTGGTTTAAACTACTCTTACACTGAACACTGAATCTGAACACTCATGATTGACATATCTCAATGAGAAATTCAAGTTACAAGCATTCCGCCAAAAGATTCTTCTAAATAGGGTGTGGGGAAAGACTGGGCCGGCCCATTCTTTCCCCCCTCTATCATTTTCTTACTTTTCTATTTATCTCTCAGTCTTAAGGTTTAACATACTCTTGCACTGTATCTGAACACTCATGATTGTCCTGTTCTAAGGAGAAATTCACGTTAAGAAAGCATTTAGCTAACTGCATGTTCCTTCTCAATAGTTGGGTGGGGAGAGACTGGGCCGGCCCATTCTTTCCCCCCTCCATTGGGTTCCAACCTTTCAATTTATCTGTCAGTCCTTGGTTTAAACTACTCTTACACTGAATCTGAACACTCATGATTGACATATCTCAAGGAGAAATTCAAGTTACAAGCATTCAGCCAAATGATTCTTCTAAATAGGGGGTGGGGAAAGACTGGGCCGGCCCATTCTTTTCCCCCTCTTTCTAACCTTTCTATTTATCTCTCGGTCTTAAGGTTTAAGCTACTCTTGCACTGTATCCAAACTCTCATGATTGTCTTGTCCTAAGGAGAAATCCACGCTAAGAAAGCATTTAGCTAACTGCATTTTCTTTCTCAATAGTGGGGTGGGGAAAGACTGGGCCGGCCCATTCTTTCCCCCCTCTATTATTTTCTAACCTTTCTATTTATCTCTCAGATTTAAGGTTTAACCTACTCTTGCACTGTATCTTAACACTCATGATTGTCTTGTCCTAAAGAGAAATTCACGTTAAGAAAGCATTTAGCTAACTGCATGTTCCTTCATAATAGCGGGGTGGGGAAAGACTGGGCCGGCCCATTCTTTCCCCCCCCCCTCCATTGGGTTCTAACCTTTCAATTTATCTGTCAGTCCTTGGTTTAAACTACACTTAAACTGAATCTGATCACTCATGATTGACATATCTCAAGGAGAAATTCAAGTTACAAGCATTCAGCCAAATGATTCTTCTAAATAGGGGTGGGGAAAGACTTGGCCGGCCCATTCTTTCCCCCCTCTATTATTTTCTAACCTTTCTATTTATCTCTCAGTCTTAAGGTTTAAGCTACTCTTGCACTGTATCTGAACACTCATGATTGTCTTGTCCTAAGGAGAAATTCAAGTTAAGAAAGCATTTAGCTAACTGCATGTTCCTTCTCAATAGTGGGGTGGGGAAAAACTGGGCCGGCCCATTCTTTTCCCCCCCCCCCTCCATTGGGTTCTAACCTTCAATTTATCTGTCAGTCCTTGGTTTAAACTACTCTTACACTGAATCTGAACACTCATGATTGACATATCTCTAGGAGAAATTCAAGTTAAAAGCATTCAGCCAAATGATTCTTCTAAATAGGAGGAGGGGGAAATAGTGCTGCACCAATGTGGCAAAAAGTAGCCTAATTTTAGAGGTACCCATACCAGCAGGGTAACAAATACTGTTATATACCAAATTAAAGCTTGGAGTCTACTCATTTCAAAACTGCGTGATGCCACTTCCAAAATTTTGTGCGAAATTTTTTACGGCCCTTCAAAAGTATACACCCTAAATTGTTAGTATTCACTTACTGTGGGCTTCCCAAGCAGGTATTATCCTCATATATGCACATAAAAATCTATTTCTTGTAAATTGTGGAGTGGAACATGAATAAATATAAGAATAGAAATTAAATGACAATATAGAGTCCGGTTTCCATCATTTTATGAGGTCATTTAGTACAAAAGCCACGAAAACCTATGACATTGACAAAACATCATTCTGGATGCAACTGCATGTTATCCTGTCCAATTTCTTTTTAAGTTTTTACATTTAGAAAGTGTAAATATTTAATCTATACTATTTTATTATATTTGTCACACTTGGTTGTAGCAGGATGTGGCTTTTTTGAAACAGGGTGTTACATAGGAGTTCAAATTCGCGTCAGTCCAAGTCCATCAATCTGTCAACATTTTACATTAAAGTAAGTTTCTCTGCGGCAATGGTAATTGTTATTAAACATTGCATAGTAACTGTCCTCTGCATATTCTTTGAGCGTACATTGGGGCCTGCTGACCTTGGCCTACTTTTTACTCTCCAGTGACTTTGACATAAATTGAGGACCATCCATCAAAAATGTACATTAAAGTGAGTTCTCTGCAGCAGTGATAGTTGGGAGTGTCAAACCCTGTATAGTAATTGTCCGCTGCATTCTCTTTAAGCTTGCTTTGTGACCTTGACCTCCTTTTAACGTTTCAGGATTTTGACTGTGACAGACATATATATTACTTTACCCCAGCATTCCCGCAGAATTATCGTCATGTTGGATTAGTATAACGGTTTTTTTTTCAATATCAAAACAGGATGAAGCTATATTGCTCAGCTGTATGTGCCATACTCATAAATGAGCTAGCATGTATATGAGACACTATTACTTGTTTAACTCAAAGTGGAATTCCTATAAACCATGAAAATGAGTTCCTCACCAAGGACATTTACAGTCAAATTGGTCTAAAATGCTTCGCAATAAAGGTGTAGTGTATTTATCCTTCCATCCGTCAAAGAGTGATATAAAAGCAGCTGGTATTCTTTATTCCGAACCACTTGTGTTTTGCGTTGATAACGTACAAAATGTGTTTTCATGGAGCTGCTATTCTGCATTCGTAGATTAGGGTAGTACACATGATTGTTCATTGTAAAAACATGTATGATGTACAGTCATCGTCACAGATACTGTTCTCGGGATTGCATGTAAGGTCATTTAAAGCTTTGGAGCAGCTGTTGAATGGTTCATCATTGTAGGACGCATACAGTATTTGTGTCATTAGTGTTTTCAACTATCTTTTATCCATAATCATCTTGTGGGGTGGGTGGGTAGAATGTAGAATATGCAAATGGAAATTGTTATCTGTCAATAGGACTTTTGTTGCTGCCTTTGCGCAACTTACCTCGTTTAGGGATGTGGGGTCTAGTTTGTCATATAGAGCTCCAACAAACTGAGTGCAAGTAAACTTTTGACAGTTTGATAAAGGCCCATGGCCAAGATCTTTCAGTCACTGAAATTTCAGTGCACCTTGTATCACGCGTTTGAAAACGGACTTCTTACCAATCTAAGAAAGTATCCAGCCAGACAGTATCTTAGGATCAG
Organism: Loripinus fragilis; assembly: GCA_964019695.1. Taxonomy (NCBI): domain Eukaryota; kingdom Metazoa; phylum Mollusca; class Bivalvia; order Lucinida; family Lucinidae; genus Loripinus; species Loripinus fragilis. The sequence continues at coordinate 11,394,854 of OZ026525.1, forward strand.
TATTGTGTGTTGTAAGACTGGTGAATACGATGTTAACAGGGATATTACGTCTCATAGCAACATCATATGCCAATTTGACATGTGAGAAAGATTTCATTTGTAGCTTCTTGTTTATCTATGTTGAGGAAGTTACAATAAGAAAAATAAAATATATATTGGGATATTTTGCAGCAACTGAGGCATATAATAGCTTTGTATTCGCTTCCTCCCGTAGCTCTGAGATATCTAAATGCTCATCTTTGGTCACTTTTATGGTTCTGTCCTTCAGTCAACCTAAACTGTATGTTTCTGTTCAACTGGTTTGTATCCGTTTTCTGATATAAAGTTGGTGTAATAAGCTACAAGGGTGTCCTTAGTTTTGAGAGAATTTCTAATAATCATTGAGTACTTTCATGTCTGCATGTAGAAGCATTTTATGTCCCATTGTGGAGTTGCCTCTTTTTTTTGGCATGCTAGCGTACTCAAACTATTCTCCCTATACATGCCAAAACAATGTGTATCTGTGAAATGGACTAATAGATGTAACTGGCCTAAAGCGTGTAGCCACGGTACTGTTCAACTATGGCTACAGGTGTTACTTTAGCCGTTTTAGACAGTACTGGTAGCATCTGTATCAAACCTGTAGCATCAAAGATATTGCATTTTGTTTTCTCAATACATGTTACTTTGTCTTTAGATATGCTTTTGAGCTAATGGATGAAATCTGATTTGATACATGCAGTCATTGATTCAAGCCATATAGTTTTAGAAAATATTTAAAGAATCATTGCTCATTCTCAAATGACAAGGTACCTCTCTGAAAGAGCAAGCTGCTTACAAACACAGACCCATCGCCTAATCATTCATGACTACACTCCTTGTATTGAGTTTTACTGTCCTTTGCATGTCTGCCAGTGTCTTATTTTTGGCCTTTAGCTGGGGTCATAGAAAATCTTCTAAGTTCTGTCTTGTCCATCAAGCTTTATAAATCCTTCCTTCATGAATTATTTCCTCACTTCCTGTGTCTAAGGCACCTAGCAAACCTGGATGATATAAAGCATGTTGCAAAATCCGTTAGAAATGTAAGGCAAAACCTCTCTGGGGTCAAAGGGGGATCAATGAATCGACTGTCAAACATCTAAATTATTTTACAACATAATCATATTAGTGCTATTGTGTATACATATAGGAATGAAAAAAGTCAATAAGCAATGCTTATTAGATACCCCCCGCACGGTAAGAGTCAGTGAAAAAACTTGGCAAGTTATAGTTGGAACAAGAAGACCTTAGTTTTGATAAGAAGATTTCAGTAGAATCTGTGCAAACAAAAATTGTTCCATCAAAAGCTGTAGTAGGAGTTGATCGGCCCATGAAGGCACCATCTATGCATATACAAAAGCCTAATAAGGGAAAAAATGTCTAAGTTCTCATAGCTGTCATTTCGTCAAAAAATATTTTTTCTGAATAAAACTCCTTCATGCATATGTTCAATGTGTCTACATTGTATAGGCAAAGTATCAAACTGTTCCATCAAAAGCTGTGATAGGAGTTGATCGGCCCATGAAGGCACCATCTATGCATATACAAAAGCCTTATTAGGGAAAAATTGTCTAAGTTCTCACAGCTGTCATTTTGTAAAAAAATATTTTTTCTGAACAAAACTCCTTCATGCATATGTTTAATGTGTCTACATTGCATAGGCAAAGTATCAAATTGCTCCATAAAAAGCTGTGGTAGGAGTTGATCGGCCCATAAAGGCACCGTCTATGCATATACAAACACCTTATTAGAGAAAAATTGTCTAAGTTCTCACAGCTGTCATTTTGTCAAAAATTATTTTTTCTAAACCAAACTCCTTCATGCATATGTTCAATGTGTCTACATTGTATAGGAAAAGTATCAAATTGTTCCATCAAAAGCTGTGGTAGGAGTTGATCGGCCCGTGTATGGCCTATAATAGCATAAGCATAAAGCACTATATTAAAAGCCATTTAGAACTACAAAGGGAAATAACTCTAATAGAATTGGCCCCTAGCCCTTACTTTTTTGTCTAAAGTATTTGTCTTGCATATATGAACATGTTTGCAAGGTTTGATGAAAATCCGGCAATGACTCTTCGAGTTATTAAGGAAACAAAGCGTTACGGACGGACGGACGGACGCACGGACGGACAACGTGAAAACAGTATACCCCCTACAAACAAAGTTTGCGGGGGGTATAATGATGTGAATGTTTACTCTGGTTTGGTTTCACTGTACATGTACTTCGACATACATAGTTGTGAAACATCATTGAGTACTTTGTGGTCACATGTTTTGCCCAGGAACCACGTGACCTAATCAGTGCATTGCTTTTTAAAGTTAGTCCAATGATTCCTCTAGATCCTATTAAACCTTTGTATTCTGTTGCTTAGACCACATAGTTAATCTACACAGAATTGAACTTGTCCTCTGACAGTTTTACAGTACATTAGCCTTAATGGAAACCATTGATCACCTCTTCAGGAATGTACTGCCTTTGAAGGATTTGATATGATATACATATATGTTGCTTGTGAACATCGGTTGAATAGTTCAGAAGAACTTCTAGCGATAAGGCGTATATTTTCCCTAGTTGACATGATTACAAACACCAAATTTTCAAATTGCCCTAATGTTTTTAAAAATTGTGTAGTTTGGCAGTAAAGTATGCATAGTAGGCAACAAAATACGTTTTAAAGCGATTCGCTATTTACAATACGGTGTAAACGTGCACTTTCTACCCCCACCCCTCATTTAACGCCTTTATACTGGGTGCCGTTTAGACCAGATTTTGAGTTAACGCATTGCGAATTTTAAAAAAAATAAAAGTGCTAAACTGTTGAGGATATCAGTGCTCTTCATTTCCAAAACCTTACCGTATTCCTTCTGCGCATGCGTACAAAATACACCTTAATTGTGACGTTTGTCATTGGAAAGATGAAACAGGTGTCTTTCAGTTTATTTTTAGATGCTTTGCCCCCCTAGACCCAAGATGCCCTTTGGACAATGACATGTCGCTATAAACATTTACAACATATGTAAAGGGCATCTTGGGTCTTGGGGGGCAAAGCATCTAAAAAAACTGAAAGACACCAGTTTCATCTTTCCAATGACAAACGTCACAATTTTAGGTGTATTTCGTACGCATGCGCAGAAGGAATACGGTAATGTTTTGGAAATGAAGAGCACTTATATCCTTAACATTTTAGCACTTTTATTTTTTTTTAAATTCGCAATGCATTTACTCAAAATCTGGTCTAAACGGCACCCAGTATAAAGGCGTTAAATGAGGGGTGGGGTAGAAAGTGCACGTTTACACGATATTGTAAATGGTGAATCGCTTTGAAACATATTTTGTTGCCTACTATGCATATTTTACTGCCAAACTACACCAATTTCAAAAACATTAGGGCAATTTGAAAATTTGGTGTTTTTAATCATGTCAACTAGGGAAAATGTACGCCTTATCGCTAGATGTTCTTTGCAATCTTATGCACATCTCAAAAACAAAGCCTAGGTGGTGAGAGGAATAGTTTAAAGAAAGTAATACCATCTCCAAAGAGTCATTCCAAAAGTAAAAGTGTAAGAGAAATATACTCAGAAAAACAATTGAAGGATATTTTGATTTAGTTCCATCTCTAACATTCAATACAATAAAAAACTAAATTAAATATGCATGCATTTCATAGTTCCAGATATCTGCAATCAAAATGAATGATTGATTTAAGTCACGCTTCAGTGATTAAAGTACAGTACATGTCCAAATGGTGCAACCCTTTATACTGAAAAGTCGCAAACATCAAAAATTGATTGAAACCCATTTTTATTGTTTGTATTCCATAATGACTGACTCCAAAATCATTGCTGGCTCTATGTCAAAAGTTTGACACCTACTTTTGTAGTTGTTGTCACTGATTTACTTCCATTTTGTAGTTATATTGGCTGGGGTGTGCCAAATCTGCGCATTTTTGTTGAAGAAAATGTCACGTTATTAGGTGCAATAACTGATAAATGGGTGTGGACACTTGTCAGTGGTCAGAATTAGAACATAAGCAATGACCAGGTAAAGGCTGCAGCAAAAAATATTAACGCTATCTTTTTTGCATGTGAACTTTGGGTAAAGAGGGTTGGTACATTTGGTGTAGTACTGTATCGTAACCAATGACCCGTAAATTTTATTTTGCATTTTGCTGAATTGCATATTGGTTGCTATATCAGATACGAAAATATTTTGCTTGGAAATTATTTCTCAAATGTTATATAGTCAAAAGAATTTTAATATCCTTCAATTGTTTTTCTGAGTATAGATATTCCCTTTACCTGAACACTGATAGCAGGTTATTCTGCACAACTTCACAAAAACGCATAAATAGTTTTAGTTAATAACATTTATCTGTTCATTTCTGTGTCTGATTCATAGTCAGGAACCCTCTTAGAACTCATGCAAATGACTATAGACATCATCAGAGAGTTTGGTTGTTTTTGCCGCACCATTTTAAGAACTGTATAGAAAATGTTAGTTTAAAAAGTGAGTACGACCAGGAATCACACACTGCAGACCAACCCACAGCACGGTGAGGAAGAGGCAAATCATGATAACAGCCACATGACACTGCCAACAGCAGACATCAAAAATATTAAGCAAGCATGATCAGGAAATACCACAATCACAAACTGCAAACTCAAATGACAGTTCTCTGAGTCCCGCCTCACCATGAAGGTATCCAACGCTAGCAAAACCTCCTATTAGAAGGTGCATTCCACCTTCACATGGAAAGATACATTGCATATACATAGGTTTAGTCCAAGTGGTTTCTAAAGCATTCATTAATAAACCAATATCAAAATATGCAGATGTATAAATTTGAACAAGTACATTTATGCACGTTTGCATGCCCTTCAGGGTTGTATTATAACTGCAATAATCTGTTGGGGAGACATTGTAATAGGGTTATTTGCTACATTAAATGCATTTATATTTACTTTATATTGCATAAAAAAACTCCTTTTTATGATTTAAAAATGTACATGTAGATCAAATGCAATATACGTGACTATTTGTAAAAGTCATCAGTTTTCGCGACTTTTGTACTCAATGACCTTTTAATTATAGTTGTTAATGTGTGTAAGTAGCATATGGAATGCAAACAAAATTAATATTAAATATTGGATCATATACAACCTAATAACAATCATTTTATACAGTAGTACAGTATGAAAGAAATCATCCTTCCTTTCTGAGCTATGGTGACGGTACCCAGGTTTAAAGGGCCGTAATTTTTTACGCACAAAATTCTGAAAGTGGCATCATGCAGTTCTGAACTTAGCACACTCTAAGCTTTAAAATGATGTATGATGCTACTTGTTACCCTTCCGGTATGGGTACATGTCACTTTTGGTGACCTCTGCTGCAGCACTAAAGACTGGGCCGGCCCATTCTTTCCCCGCTCCTAAATCTTTTGATCTTCTATTGAACATTTGGTCTTTCGGTTTATGTTACTCTTTCACTCTATTTTAACATTTATGAAAGAACTATACCAAAGTGAGAATCAAGTTTTCAATCCAACAAGATTATTGGTACTTCTACATTGTTGGGTGGGGAAAGACTGGGCCGGCCCATTCTTTCCCCCCCTCCTCCATAATGCTTGGATCTTTCAATTTATTGTTTAGTCTTTCGGTTTATGTTACTCTTTGACTGTATCTGAACAATTTTGAATGACCTATTCCAAAGAGAGATCAAGTTTTTAAACCAATAGTTAATTGGTACTTCTACATTGTAGGGTGGGGAAAAACTGGGCCGGCCCATTCTTTCCCCCCTCCAAAATGTTGGGATCTTTCTATTTATCCTCTAGACTTTTGGATTATGTTATTCTTTTGCTGTATCTGAACTCTCTTGACTTATACCAAGCAGAGAATCAAGTTTTCAAACCAACAAGTTTATTCGTAATTGTAGGGTGGGGAAAGACTGGGCCGGCCCATTCTTTCCCCCCTCCTTAATCTTTCGATCTTCTATTGATCGTTTCGTTTAGGTTTATGTTATTCTTTCACTCTATTTTAACATTTATGAAAGACCTATACCAAAGTGAGAATCAAGTTTTCAGTCCAACAAGATTATTGGTACTTCTACATTGTTGGGTTGGTAAAGACTGGGCCGGCCAGTTCTTTCCCCCCTCCAAAATCTTCAGATCTTTCTATTAATCAGTTACAATTGTAGTCTTTCGGTTTATGTTACTCTTTCACTGTATCTTAACACTTATGAATGACCGATTCCAAAGAGAGAATCAAGTTTTCAAAAATGAAACATTTTATTTGTACTGCTACATTGTGGGGTGGGGAAAGACTGGGCCGGCCCATTCTTTCCCCCCCCCCCCCCCACCCCTCTAAAATGTTCTGATCTTTCTATTTATCTTTCAGTTTTTCAGTTAATGTTATTCTTTTACTGTATCTGAAGACATATGAATGACTCATTCCAAAGAGATAATCAAATTTTCAAACCAAAAAGTTTATTGGTTATCTCCCTCCAAAGTGTTCCAACCTTTGTATTTTATCTTAGTGAATTGATTCTTCCAAATAGTGGGTTGGGGAAAGACTGGGTCGATTTTCCTTTAACCCATTCAAATAACCATTTTGAATTAAGAACATACTCATTTTGTTTTTTGAATAGGCTAACCATTTATAATCAAATCCATCTACACCCTCTGCACTTTTGTGCTGTGTTGAGGGTGGTAGAGTTATAATACAGCTATTTCAGAATGATATTTAATTGGATTTAACTACACAATGACACATATATCATTTTCAAGCCTTTTCCGAAAAAATAACATGGGGGGGGGGGGGGGGAAACTGACTGGGTGGGGAAAAAACTGACTAGTCAAATCTTTCCCCGGGGGAAAAAACTGACCGGTCATTTTTTCCCCAGGGAAAGAATGGGCCGGCCCATTCTTTCCCCGGGGAAAAAACTGACTGGGGATAAAAATGACCGTTACACCGGACTAATGAAATTGCGAAAGTTAACAAATTTTTACGTCCTCATGTAAGCATCTTATTTGGAAATAGATTTATCAGCTGATCTCTTCTCTGGAAAATTACGAAGATTGATAGGCACCGCTGAATTTTGCAATGAGCAGACTTCAGCATTTTTCCATAGCCTATACAGATGTCTGGGGGTTTCACATAATTTTGTTTCGCTGCAAAACGGCCAGAAAAATAAATATCCATCGATTTGTCCTAGAATTTTGTTAATCTGTTTTAATGAAAGTTGCAGAGTATGCAGCTTTAACGGTCTAGTTCCCATATATATGCATGTTACTGAATAATAAGCACAGTTGACGATCGAAATAAATTCTCATTCAATAAGAAGTAGAGTTATTACATTCATGAAGGAAACCCCATTTTAAATATACAAATTCGGGGGCAATGGTGCATCGAAGGCTCGTCTATATATATTTGTTGAATGTGCCTAGTTTCTCCAGTCGTTATTTCAACAAAATAAAACGATCGTCTCGTTTAGGGAGATTGCTCGCCTTATCGCTAGAAATTCTTTACGAAGGAAAATCTGTTTGATTATTGTAACTGACGTTAATATGACGTCAAAACGAGCATTTCTTCAAACAGTAACAGTGTTACTGATTTCAACGACCAAAAAAATGGGGTTTACTTGAATAAAATAACTGTTTTTGGTGTTTTTCTGTTACAACGATCACCATGGATAAAGCCTAGCGCAAAACGCAAATAGAAAATATAGACGTTCAGATTGCACGTGCAGTCGTGCACTTTTGTCAAAATTGCCTTTGGCGTAGCAGAATGATTCACATGAGTGATTTCGATATTTTCTTTCGATGTCATCAAACAGATAAAATGTCAATAAGTAAATTATCATAGAGAATGTTCGATTCCAGCATTTTTGTGAAAAAAATGTGCCCTTAAAAAGTGGTGCGTAACTAAAGTGGCTCACTGTATCGCATGCTCATTTCGTTTGTTAACTTCACATGAGAGGCGTTTTAAGAATAAAGGAGATTCATAACAGAAACACAAAGCCATGGTCTGTCGTGTGAGAGTCGGCCTTGAATGAGAGGTGGAGGAGATGAAGATCTTACAGTCTTCTTACGCCTCAATGGTGGGGGTGGGGGTACACTCAAGTTTTCGTGCTGCGAAGACTTGGCCAAGCATCTACTGTTGTTTTTTTTTTTTTTGTTTTTTTTTAAATCAGAAGTATCAGGCATATCTCAAAAAAAAATAATTGAAAGTTAGCAATCCCCCCCAAAATATTCCTATTCTGTATCTTGACCTGTGGAATAGGACATGTTCTACTTCTATGTCTAAGACATAGGAACCCTGACAGAATCGGCCAATCAGAATGGTTTGTTTGAGGTTACCGACTGGGTTAATGGTTTCTGCTAGAAATTCCGTACCAGAATTCTTCTAAGAATTATTGAAAGCAAAAATGAATTTTAAAATATGCCAGGAAAAGAAAGTGTTTATTTCCCCTAAACCCAGAAAGAATGATGGGGGAATTTCATGAACTGTTACATTTAATTGTTTAGTGTAACCTTGTTTAAGAAGTTTCTGAGTTAACAATTTATTGTGAGTGTTGAAGTCAGCAACATTGCTAGATGCCCTAGCAAAAGGAAAGAGTTGAGAGATATAGACTCCATATGATGTCATAGTTAAGTCATATTGCACCGGCATGTCTTTGCTCCTTTTGCATAACGAGATGACGTCGCACTAGTGGTTTACAGATTTTCGGGTAGCGTTATGAAATGACGCTTTTAACGTCACGCATATGGCAAAACCTAATGTTTTCACTCCAAAAATATGATTACAAAATAATTCTAATGTAATATGATAAATAAAAGCTAACTTTTGTATTCCTGTATCATTGAATTTATTAAACTAGTTGCAAATTAGAGATAAAATGCTCGGCAAGCAAGCCTCGCATTTTATCTCTTTTCCTCAACTCGTTTAATAAATCCAATTAAACATGAGCACTCATGTAAGAACCTCTATATTTGGAATACCAATGGAACTATATACAATAATTACCCTTTTTTGTTTTCCAAGCCATTTGTCCAAACGTGTTGCTTAATACTGAGCACAAGGTCATGATTGCTTTCATAAAACGATTTATGTGCCCTCAACGCGAGGAAACCAGCCTTCGGGAGTTTGCGATCAACAAGGACGCAGACCAGCCTGCGCATCTGCGCAGACAGACTGATCAGCGCCTTTGTTATTCGCCTATCGTAAAGTATCATGTCTAAACTTGCTACAAGTGAAATATTGAGTTTCTACTTAGTATTGTTGCTTAGCAGGCTGGTTTAGGTATGACATTGTAGGAAATCCCGAAGATAGGTTTTCTCGCGCCGAGGTCCAATAATCACCATCTGCTGCTAAACGAATAAATCGGGAAGGGATATTTCATTTTTATACTTGTGCGTACACGATAGTATTATGTTATTTATCAAGTGGTTTCGTATTGGTTCAGTTACAGATCCGAGGTCAACTGTATTGGTCCGAGGCCGAAGTTACAGGTTCGAGATCCTTAAGTCAATACAGTTTTATTGATTGTATTTCGATTGACAGTCAATATGAAGAGCCTGAATTCAGATTTAGGGAATTCTTATGAGTTCTGAAAAGGAATAAAACATATTGAGAAATCATTTTACATTTAGATCTGCATGTAATTCAAATAATTGAACTAGTAAGACAGGTGTCATATTATCCAAGATGAATTCAATATTGTCCAATGTAAACCGTATAGGTTCGAGGTAAGCCGTATATGTCCGAGGTAAATTCAAATATAGAGTGTATGAAAGTAGAAACGTCACCTGTTTGTCACGGTATGAGTGCTATATATTGAGTAGTTAATTAATCTGAAAGGTCATTAAGACCACATCACGTTTCTTTATGCCAGATATTGAGGACCAGCACTAGACTAACAACAAGTCTGATATCATATTCTTTTTAATAAATGATAATTTCATTTTAGAATGATAATTTCTTTTTTCTCCCTCTTTCTTCTATGATAACAATATTTGAGATAAAGTGAGGATATCTAAGAGAGAAGAGATGCGACTAGCTACAGTGTGTACAAAAAGAAACGCAAACTGAACATAATGTATCGTAACTTGAGTCTTTTAAAAGATAAGCATTTCAAACTTGCAGGATACTTGGATTTAACTGTCACTTATCAGTCGATTAAATTCCAGGGTTTTCATGCATTGTAACATCATGTGTTATGTTGGCTTTCAAGGCCCACAGACATTTGGGCGGTATTTAATCATTTCCCAATTGTTTCTCTGATATCCTACTAAAGTTTGGAGGCACATTCTTCAAATTTTCGCCAAGAACATCGTAAAAGGGATATCTAAAGAATGACCAATCTGGCATACTGACAATTTTTTTTGCCTTAATACACAAACTGTGTCAGTTATGCCAGGAAGACCACTCTTTGGCTATCTTTTTTCAATACTTGTTGTCAAACTTGAATAATCTAACAGTGTGGCACACAAACTATATTAGGATATAAGAGGAACAATATGAAACTGATAAAATATCGTTACCAGTGTGTTACGCCATATTTAAGTCTGTAAATCAATGGATACATGAAGTTTTAATTACATGTTGTGTTTGTGACTTTTCGTTTCAAGGGTACTCTTGCAAGCAGACCGAAAATATGATGATACAGTCCATGAAAAAATATGTAACTTAATCTGCTGATAGGTGACAGATTAATCGAGGTATCCTGAAAGTTTGAACTGCTTTTCTTTGAAACGGCTCTAGTTGTCAAGTATTATGTGCAGTTTGCGTTTCTTTTTGTACTCAGTGTATATGAAATCAAATCATACTGAATGAAGAGTAAAGTAAAATTGACAAAAACATCAAGGTCTAGGAGTTAGACTAGACCAGCACTTGAGATTTCTGTACTTATTACATTGTTGAGCAGCGAACATCCGCGGATCCAGAAAATTTTGTCAGAGGGGGTACAAAGTTTACAAACTGCTTGAAATTGGATTCTGTCCGAAATAATGGTGACTATAACTTGAACGTTATGTCCTGATAAATATTTTGTTTTCTACTGAATAAGTTACTTTATGCATAGGGTATAACCAAACTACTGTATGTCTCCGTGCTGCCTTGATAACAATTGCTTGCTGATGTATACATTATCTATGATTGGATGCCCAGGTAGAATAAGTAACTTTAACTATAGCAAATTACTTTCTGCTTAACAACATCAAGACAAACAGAAGAAATATCGTTAGATAATTGTTGTTTTCTTTAAATGTACTGAAGTTGCTAATAAAACGTATTGTCTCATATATGAGCCGCGACATGCGATTTCCAACAATGTGGTATGTGCGACCAGCAAAGGCTCAGATCAGCCTGCGCATACGCGCAGTCTGATCAAAGCTTTTGCTAGTTGCTTGAATATTCTCAGAGTGTTAAGCTACTGACAGAATATTAATTGAATTTTCTAAGCTTAAAAGGAGGCTGCACAGGCTCGTCTGAGTCTACACTTGTCAAAATGCCACATTTTTGGAAATCACATGTCGTGGCTCAAATATTCTTACACTCCTTACACTCCTTTGACTTCACACCCTGCTCGCAGCGCCATTCGTAACCAGAGGGGCAGTGTGTGCGCAGGCTCTGACCAGTCTTTTTAGCATATATAGATTGTACTCCATGTGTGCATTAGGCTTCAGTCGACAGAAAAGCCAAAAACAGGCACAGACGGACCACACGTATAAGCAGTTAATGCTATACTATGAATACTATGAGTATAAGGCTCCAAGACACATACTGATTGAAACTTTGGCCAAGTAGCGTGTGAAAGGTGCCCGCGACGGGATCGGTTACGCCCCCCTTAAGTTTGTACACAGGGTGTGAGTAGGTGTGTCTGGCTAAATGACTAACAAGATTGATCAAATGTAACAATTTAATGTATCTTAATATCCAGTAAGAATTGCACTAATTAGAATCTGTGATCGACTAAATCCATTGGATGCACGCAAACTGAAATAAACCAGAACGAAGCTATTTACTTATCTCTTCATTTATTTCCCTTACAACATTGTGTTTTGATTTGTGATACTGGAACCAGTGTACACTCCAACGGAATGTCTTCTGGGTTTATGTTTTACCCACAGGGGACGAATAATACCTTGTAGGTAGTCGGTCGCCCTGTTTCCAAATTACTGCCAGTCTTTACTCCCACGGAATATCTGACTTATGTCTGGTTCTATATATATAGGGAAAATATACAGCCTAAAGCATAATTACATTCAAATGGAATGTCTGGTTTTAGCTATACCTACAGGAGACAAATATACTAACCTTGGCCCTCCCCTCTCTTGACATCGCAATGTATATTACAAGATCCTACTAATTATCTGTGGTTACATAGAGCAACAAATCTTATACATTCTTATAAGTATGTGAATGGTGCTAGGGGATTCATGATACTTTATTCTAGTGAAATATTTCCGAAGATGTTGTGCGTGCGTTTGCAAATGAAAAGCAAGCGAAATAGTTCAATAAAAGTCTATGTTAACAAATCCATTAAAGTAAAGTAATAAGTTAAACCTTAACTATATATAAGTCACACTGTGTTATTGTGGTGGAGTAGTGACAAGATTGAATGCATTTGTAATGGACAAGTACAGTGGACAAAACTGTAACAGAACTCACACAATTCAACTTGCTTAAAAACCAAATTCTGTCGAAATATATGAAAAGGTTTCATCTTCTAGAAACACACTTTGGACGAACAAACAGACATACACCCAGACGTACGGAGAAGCAATATGCCATACACGATGAAGACCAAGCTTAATTTAACTATCTCTACCAACGTTAAGTTTTGCATATTTGAAGCTCTGTTTAACCCTTTTGTCTAAAAAGATTTGACGAGCATAGAGAATACTAGGTGAGTGTATTTTGATATTAAGTTTACCAGGCAAGGTTTTGAGAACGCTTGTTGACATCGCGAGGCTTGCCAAGATATAGAGAATACTAGGTGAGTGTCTTTTGATATCAAGTTTACCAGGCAAGGTTTGACATCGCGAGGTAATGCCCAGCCTGGTAAACTTGATATTAAAAGACGCGAACCTCAGACAGATATTCTATCTATCAGTTTACAAGCTTATTCACTGTTCAAACTAGCAATTATGACGTAATTATCGATGTTTGTGTCGATTCAGTGTCATTGGCGACATCATTTAAAATTGCAACTTCATCATGACCTGATAAAGGCACATGCCATGAGATAGACACCGTTTATCAGGCAATGTGCAACAATGCGGTTAAAGTGAGAGATAACTGATAAAGGAATATATAATCCTGTGAAAAATGCATTAGCCTGATCAATAATACCACATTAAAGACCAACCGAAATTAAATGAATTTCCTATAATTCAGTGCTACATCTCATTTTCTGTTTCTCGATAATCAATCAGATAAGATTAAGAAAGTTGGAACCGACATCCAACGATGGTTACTCTGCCTTGGGTCCTCGCATACACAAAGTATGGCAGATATCAACGACATGGACGAAATATTGAATCTGTAGCCCCATTATTTAGATAGCGATCAAGTTAAAGTTTTGCCTTTACTCATAGGCGCATATGCGATATATACCCATAGAGGATATTCAAATGTTTTTGTAAAATATGTCTTGTATTTTACGAGTGAAGTGGACAATATTTATATTTCATGAGTGGCGAAGCCACGAAATATAATTATTGTCCACTTCACAAGGGAAATAAAAGACATATTTAACAAAAAACATTTGAATTTTCTTTTTATTATCTACAAATTTCCCATAATCTTTTAAGGTAAAGAGATGCGAAATCTTACTTTACATTAGCTTTTGTTTTGATTTTCTAGTTGTAGCAGACGAATTTATAAAAGCCCTTTCTTTTATTAAGCTTCTAAGCGACTCTGACTTTTTGTTTACATTTCCATAGAAATAGGAAACACCAATAGCTGTTTCCTTTAGAAAAGAAACAGATATGCCATAAAGAGTTGCTTCCCTTAGACCATTTTGAGAAAATCGAAAAAAGTAGTTCCAATCTTATGGTTTCTCTCACGTGAAAATATAAAATCTTGTATTTTCACTGCTGTGAAAATACAAGTTTTTATATTTTCATTGCTGTGAAATATATGCATTATATTTAATCAAATATTTCATTACGTAGTAGATAATAATTACCATATGTACTGTTTAAAACAGCACAAATGTTCCAGATTATTGTGCAATGTGTTTTATTGTACAATGTGTTAATCTTACCTGTCAAGTAAACATATTAAAGCTGACCACCAACGGCCTACACGTGAAACGCCATTTGAATGCCGTTTCGCTGATGGGCCCATGGTGGCCCTAGATGCCATGCTGGCCAGTTATTTTAATTATAACTATAATATGAAATAGGCACACCTAATGGGCAACCAACCACTATTTGATCTGAGAGGATAGCACAGTATACGGATTTCTTGCGAGTCGGTACTCGTGTGAGTATAAAAAGTGAGGAAGAACGCAAATGTCAGGAATCGATACAATTAGTATCACACCTGACCCAGAACACCTTATGGGAAAGTGACAAAAGAAGAAAACGTCACATACAGAAGCGCCTTGAGGGTCAGCCCAGACTCAGGGCCGTCGCCGTGTATTCCAAATGGTCCGACGGAGGAAACCATCGAGTGCCGAAGGCACGAAAGGGTGGAGAGCACTAGAGGGGTATCGTTCCACCCTATCGTTAGGGCCCCCTGCGCCCCCCCCCCCCCCCCGAGATTTTGTTTTAATTTTTAGCGCTTCTATGTTCGTTTTTAATGGGTTTTAATATGTTTGGGCCTAGATTGCAATCGCTTTGGATCATGCTTTTTTTTTGCTAGAGTGGAGTGAAAACCTGAATGGTGGACATAATCCTTCATCGTAATGAAGCCAGGGCCTTATGACGAACAACGACGGTTAAACACTTCTCTGTCCACATGGTCCAAGCTTCGTTAAAGCAAATGAACGTTAAAGGAACCGAACACACTTGTGCTAAATTGGAACAGGCAGGACTTGTATATCCGTAACGGGATAGATATGGGCTCACGATGCTCATATATATATATATATATATATGTATATAAATATAAATTCACAACGTTTTAAACATAATTTTACGCCCGATATGCTGTTTCATTTAGAATCATTAGAAAAAAAAGCAAATTGTCAATATGAGGGAAACAAAACTGGATCACAGAAATTATCATGACTTTGATAAATGAGTCTCAACATGAGAAAACCTGTCTTCGGGGTTTTCGACCATGCAAGACTCAAACCAACCAGCTCAGTTATACAGATTAGCTAGAATGCTGAAATTTTGCTTGTAACAAGTTTATCAATTATACTTTCCAGAGATTAAACAACAAAGTCGCTGACCAGTTTGCGCGTCTGCGCAGGCTGGTCTGCGCCTTTGTTGTTGAAATGCAGCTACCTTAGGTTTTCCCGCGACACGACCCAAAACCCATATCTCTGTGACTGCTTGTTTTAACACCTTGGCAATGTCTATTAATGACATGCGCAACGTTCGGAGTGTTTCAGTAAATTTTCGCATGATTAAATAAAATCAGAGGTAAGCTCAAAGAAAAAAAAACGAAACGAGATAAAGGAACACGGTGGATAGCATACTCGGCCAAAAAAGTGGGTCCAGAAAATGCTGCACCAGCCGGACCGGCGACGCCGGCTTTAGCCCCTTTCCCTACAGATGAACACAAGGCTGCAAGACACATACAAGGCAATATGTCAACGGCGAACACAAATAAAGAAGTTCCGCCTTGGAACGGTCACTAAGAAGTTTAAAAGCTTTGAGTATAAGGAAATAAAATAATCCTGCAAGCTATTTTAAAGGCGCTGGGACCCTTGAACGGAAGTTCCTATTGGATACCATGAGGATTTGTAATTTAAGCAGCGACATGTGCTTTCCAAACAATGAATGTTGCATTTTGACAAGTGTAGACTCAGACGAGCCTGTGCAGTCTCC
>OZ026525.1:11415877-11500877 GCA_964019695.1 Loripinus fragilis
ACATCTGAAAGACTTAAAGCAAGACGATTCTTTATTTGTCGGTATTGTAGTTTTTATGAGCAGTTGAAATTTTGTTCTCACTTGAGTTGAGCATGAAAAAGTTTTATAACCTCGGAGCCTGCTTACTCGAGTGAGTCTTATCATCAAATATGATTCAAAAACGCAACACCAACAGTACTATTAATAGCTTACGTGGTATATTGATGGATTTGGAACTCTCAAGAATCTGATCTTTATCAACAAAGCTGGAAAACACACACACACGCGCACACTCGCACACACATTCGCGTATGCACGTACGCCTCCCCACCACACCCCACATGAAAAACGCTAAACCCACGAAAAACAATAGCCTGTTTCTGTAAGAGGTACACATGTAATGCCTCGTTCCAGTTTCTTCAAGGATAGTATTACGCCATACTAACATTAAATCAGTTTTCTGAAGCTAAAAGTATGCTTCAACTGGTGATGTCGGGTTACGTGGCCTTCAAGAATTATCATGCTGTTTATAATTATGTACTACACTCCTCCCAGTTTATATCCAATTAACTTGCACGATCTCAATTACTAGAATGTATATACAAGCAAAGTGGAAAACACTGTATAACCTGATTAGCTGGCTTCTAAGATACCAGCTGATCTGGTTCTGCACTGTTTTCAAAACAGGATATCCAGGATCGGCATGGTAATGGTTAATCAGCCCGGTTACATCCGTTTCAACAGTTGGATACTTGAGTATAGATATACTCTCCTAAGATAACAGTGTTGACAAACACTCGAAACATCGCATGACCAAAAACGTGAGCCACAACGATACAATCTCAGGCTACTAGATTGCAAACTGGAGTTATCTGATCAGCGTGATATTTTGGTCTGAAAAATCAACTCAAGACATCAGTGTTCATGCGAATATTTTGCCAATCGACGTTTGCATTAACCAAATAGATTGATTTCTTTACGATCATGGAGTTGTTCTTGGTGTTTGCGCAGATAATGTGCGTTGGCGGAAGTTTATACAATCCGCATCTATTCCCAAAATCTGGACCTTTCTTCGAAGGCTGGTATCTACGGATTACCAATTATGATACCGACGATAGCATTGGACTTTTATTCGGACAAGTTTTGCCGGAATCTGCTTCAAAGACTACAGGACCGTTAGTACTGGCATCTATATTGCAGCGCACGTGCGTACAAGGTGGCGCTTGTGTACTTACGTCATCAAACGCTAATTTTAGCACAGAACAACTAAATGTAACAGCCAATGGACGGCCTATTACACAGAATCCAGATAAAGATTCAGAGGCTAATTTTGAATGGGTTGTAAATAATGGTAATGAAGGAGGGAGTTTTGTGCAAAAGCACGATACCACAAACTTCAATTTCCGAATTCAGAACTGGATATTACGCGGAGCAGCTGGCGCACATGTGTCTTGGGGTGCAGACGGCGATGGACCAGAAGGCTGGCTCATTAATTTCCCTTTACCGCTGCATTGGTTTGTATACAGCATCAGATCACCGTTGATGTTTTATGACTTGCAAAATGTTGAAACTGGACAGACAATACATGGTAAAAATGGTATTATTCATTTGGAGAAAAACTGGGGAAACTCCTTCCCCAAGAAATGGATATGGTCACAAGGAATTACAAGGGACGGGACGAATGTTTCA
This sequence comes from Loripinus fragilis, assembly GCA_964019695.1. NCBI lineage: Eukaryota > Metazoa > Mollusca > Bivalvia > Lucinida > Lucinidae > Loripinus > Loripinus fragilis. The sequence continues at coordinate 11,417,546 of OZ026525.1, forward strand.
TTTGCTATTTCTGGTGGACTTGTCGACATGTCACTCATGTCTGTAAACGCCTTTTTGATTGGCTACAGAAATCCATCCGCTGGTCTTTCTTTAGATTTTCGACCTGATAACAGCGTTGCAACTCTAGATTCAGACGGGTGTAAGGGAGTTATAAATCTGACTGTGAAAAGTATGTCTCATAAATTGAATTTCCAAATATCAGCTTCACCGAAGACGTTCAGTTCGTGCCTCTACGGTCCAGAGACAAGGGGTTTTCAGCGCGCATGCGTGGAAAGTTATGACGCAACAGCAAATATAGTGGTATCGCAATCTCTGATGTTCGGGATAGGGAGCAAAATGATGGACAAACACACAATACCACAAGTAGCTATGGAATTTGGTGGAAACAATGTGTGTGGAAATAAATGTGGGAAATTTTATGACGACGCGCAGCGTTGAAGAGGCGTCGATTAGACGACGTTGAGCTGACGGTTCTTCGCCCCTGCGTGTCTGCTGAGTCTCTTCTGAATTTTTTTTTGGGCACAGCCACCACGATATGTGATATTATTATGCATGTTTTATCTGCTTATATGTTACAAACTGTTATCTGAGCGCAAATAAAAGTTATAGCAAACTCATTGATGTGAGCTCGCTCATTAGTTTACGACGGTCTTACACTAGTAACATGCCTACTGAGCACGGTAAACAGGTCGTTAGTTAAGAGTGTGTCCCAAAAAATATTTTTTTTAATTTCTCAACCAAACCATATGTTTCGGGTACTCAAGTAAACCGTCTCGATGAGATGGTTCTTTTTAGCACCTAAAACATATGTTAAAACGAATGGTTGAGAAAGTATTTACAATTTTACTCTAGAAAATATGTTTATCTAAATCTACCCCTACCCCCCTCACACACACACACACACACACACACACACACACACACACACACACACACACACCGTGTAGCAAGTACATGTGTGTGAGCTAGCACACGAGGTTTTGGTACTTATCCCGTATGCACAAAATTATCATTTAAACGCTTATGCTAACGCAAAACGAATTGAAAATCTACTATTTGGTCTGTATCTTCCTTTGCATCCATAGTTTGCGTATGTGAGCGGCGTAGACTCAGACTAGGCTGCGTATATGCACAGACTCGCATGCACCTGCATTGCTTGTCGATGTGATAAGTATCAAAATCTCAATCTGCGGCTTTGCTTAGTTTGTCTTTCTGGTGTCTCGTGATGTTTGTGTGGCTCTTCCTCGCGATGCCATGGGTTTGTCTGCGGTTTGTGATTATGGTATTTCCTGATCTTACTCACTTACTATGTTTACGTCCTAGAATAATGAACGCATGTTGTACTCCTATCCCGGAAATTGCCCTAACCAAGAAAAATTGATCCTAACCCAGAACGTGTTTTTGATCCTAACCAGAAAAATGAATTTTTCACATGTACGCAGAACATATAAAAGTAGACGACTATTTCTATTTAATTTCTACTGTCACATTAACAATTAAATTTGTATATGTCTATCAGGATGAATGGTAAGAAAAAATAAATAAATACACAAAATTAAAATGTCTATTTATAGGATTTCCAGGAGAATGCCCTACATTTTGACGGCTTTTTTCATGCCGTTTCTTAGCACGCTGACAATATCCACGTCGTGTTTTTACTATGTATCCTGGTGGTTGGAACAGCTTTGATGATACATGGAGAGTGTGGCTATTAATGCATCTGTGTCATGTGTGTTGTATCTAACTCCTCTATATCATTATCAAGTTCATGCGCGGATCCAGGAAATTTTCGTCGGGGGGGGGGGGGGGGGGGGTCCAGGTCAGTCTGACAAAAAAAGCTCTGACAACGTTTTTTTAGTCCTCAGCTTAGTTTACGAGGGGTGATCAGAAAGTTCGTGGAAAAGTGCTATTACATTTTATTGCTTTTATCGATTGCAATGAAAATTCATAGATATAAACTACCATTCATAGCAAGAGGCTGAAATTGAAATTTAGAAAATGTGACGTCAGACTTTTGAGCACGAGGCGCCGCTATGACGTCATTTCGTTGGAAGCGGCCCATCTGTACCCCTGGGTTGCTTCCCAGGGCTAAAACTCGTAGTTGTGTTTGAATTGATCTGTATTTTTAACGGAAAGTAACGTTCCGTTATTCTTTGAACATGATATAAGGTTTTTATGTTATTCCGCTGCACTATGTATTCAAATTAATAGGTTTCAGTCTGAGGGCCAGGCCAAAAATGTGTCAGTTTTTCGAGTTTTTGAAAGTTTTAAACAAAAAACTTATTTTCTTGTCAGTGTCCATCACACTAATTATAGTATTGGACTTAACTATCAGTATTGGACCTACTGAACTGGAAAAGGGTGTTTTTCGAAGAGTGTAAATAGTTTATTTTAAAGAATTGACATGGCAAAACAGGCAATGGGTTCATAGATGAAGTTGGATGCTTTGCCTTTTGACAGTACTGTTATTCGTTTAGATTTAGAACACTATCTGTTAGATATAAAGCTTTGAAAGTTTGCATAGAGGAGGAGTAAATATGTCATTAAATATGCATGGGACGTAATATGGGCTTTCACAACATAACAATTTTTTACAAAACGTTGAAGTTTATTTGGTTGTGTAGTAAACGTCAAAATCCAACGTAAACTGGGCCGGTTTGCGCTATATAGCGTTGCCTTGACGACAGCTGTAACGCACGTAAACGACTAACATCAAGCATGTTGTAACCGATCAACTGCATATGAATTGCAGTATTATCTGCTATGATTCCAGCTTTATTGATCAAACGATGTTGAAATGACGACTATTTTCCGCGAACTTTTTGATCACCCCTCGTACATAAGTCAAATGGTTAATTTCAAAGAAATATATCATTTTTCAAGGTTCCAAAGAGGGTCCAACTTTTTCCAGGGGAGGGGGGGTCCAATTGCTTATTCCCTATAGAAACCCATGTAACTTGTGATTTTCCAGGAGGAGATCCGGACCCCCTGTCCCACCCCTCTGGAACCGCACTTGCAGTTAACATGATTAATGTAACTGAAATTACTCATAAAGAAAATTGAAAATTGAAGAAAATGCATATCAAAACAAGTTATTTGGAATAATTCTGATATCAAATGTGATAATAATATAATTTACTATAAAGAGTGGCATGAAAAGGGGATCAAATACATAGAGCATATTTATGATTATAGATCAAATACCTTTTATAATTTTGATAATTTACAAAATTTATACGATCTAAATACCACTGACTTTTTGAAATACCATCAAATCATTAACAATATAATTGAAGGTTGGAAGCGATTACTCAAACGAGAAACTGCTATGGAACAAGGAATAGATAGGAGAAAAACAAATATAGACATAATTTCAATGAAACATAACATCAATAAAACTTTATACAGTACACAATTAAAAGATACATCACAGGAAAGGTTAAAATCAGAAGTAAAATGGACCAATGATTTTCAAAATTATGATATTGTTTGGGAAGTAGCATATCAGATGGCACACAGATGTACAATTGATATGAAATTAAGAAATTTTCAATACAAATATTTGATGCGAATTGTACCAAACAATAAATACCTATTTAAATGTAAACTAGCTCCAACCGTATTATGTGATTTTTGTGCAATGCAAGAAGAAACAAATGCACATTTATTTTGGGAATGCTCTTATGTGCAAGAGTATTGGTCAAAAATACAAAAGTTCTTAAAAGATAACAATTTAGAAATAGAGTTAGCGTATTATAGAATTAGTTTTGGTATCTTAGATAAAAACAATATACAAACGTCAATGATTAATTTTATCATTCTAATAGCCAAATATTGGATATTTGCATCAAAGTATAAAATGCAAAGGCCATCTTCTGAAGGTTTTTTAAAAATATTACACGAAAGAAAAGAAACAGAACACTATATTGCTCTAACCAAAGACAAACTTGAACATCATAATCAGAAATGGGGATTTTTGAGAAGCTTTGAATAGGTTTTGTTCTTCATTTTGCATTTTTTTCTGACTGCATTATTTAAATAAATATATTAAAAAACGATAGACCTAAATAATACCTTCTTCAAATATACTCAACAAAAAATCCAATACCTCTTCTTTGCTAGCATTTTGAATACTTTTTTACAAACTGAAAAAGACGTTGAGAGACAGGCGTATGAGACATATTATTTATTTATTTATTTATTTATTTATTGATTTATTTATTTATTTATTTATTTATTTATTTAATTTGTTATTAGGACAGTATTAAGAGTTGCATTTGAACACTACTATGTACTACATGTTATAAACTATTTGATTGGCAAGTCACTTTGTATGTGATATTCTAATGAGTACCAACATGATTGAAGAAATTGAAAACGCTATCACCAATACAGTTTAGTTACTTGGTAATAAAAAAACACAAAAAAAAAAGAAAACAGCAGGTATAAAGGTGTCTATATATCCGTATTTATTTTTAAATAAAATACACCAATTAAAACCTATCGATAAGGTACATACAGTTGTACTTCTATCTCCTCTGTCATGTTGGTTCTCGTTTCTGATAAAATATTGTGCCATCGTTAGATATTGTTATGCTTAAATTGTGATACATATATTGTACAGATGTAATTCTGAATAAAAAGTAAATAACAAAAAAAAAAAAAAGAAAATTGATTTGTTCCAGTCAACAAATTTTCAGTCATGTCGGGATGGATCTTCCTGCGTTGAATCAGTACTAAGCAGCCGATAAAGTGTCTCTCTCAAGGACTTGCACACAGTGACTCCGCCGGCGGTGGGGCTCGAACTAGCAACTCTTCGGTCCCTAGTCTAACGCTTAACCAAATGAGCCACTGCGCTCCACTAAAGTAAATTGAATTGGTGTAATGTAAATGTCCCTTTTCTTTTCTTCAGTGGGACAACTTATAGGCTATACAATATTTAACTCTGCTGCATGCTGCGAACATTTTGTGCTATTTTGTCGTCTGCTGATTTTTTTTCCAAATAACTTTTTAAAAAAATATTCTTATAGGAGTGCCATTAAAATCAAAGTATCAAACAATTTCAATCCAGTTCAGGCCCAAACTCTTGTTGGGCCTGAACTGGGTCCAAAGTGCATTTCAAAGTTAGCATACTTTACTGAACATTAGTAAACAAAAAAGTGCATGTCCAGATGAGATTCTGCAGAATGTTGCTGTATTTCGATTGGGTTGCGACACGAGAAGACCTGTTCTCGGGGTTTTCGATCAGGTAAGATCCAGCCCAGTCTGCACAACTATAGAGACTAGGTAGAATCATATAGTGAATCTATGAGTGACACGAGTAGTATATTTTGCAGTAAGCGAAAAACACAGAGGCTGATCAGATTGCGCAGATGCGCAGGCCTGTATGCCCATTTGTCTTTCACATGCAAGTAAGCCAGGTTTTACTCGCAATTAGGCCCACTAAATAAGTTAACCCTTTGTATACTAACAAATTATCCCATCTCAGTATGCAAATTAAGGGACCAACGATTAAAATTTCCAAACTAGGATGAACTACATCCTCTGAAGATTGAATTTATCTTAGCACACGCGGCATTTCAATCGGGTCCTAGCTGTGTGCCAAATACATGTACTTTTTTTAGGAGTTTCCAGAAGACATATGGTTAATCTACCACAATGGACACAAAAATGGTTACGAATTTCAACTAATATTTGAGTTCAACCCATTTTAGCTTTCATTTGTAATATTCCATACGGCTAAAATGGGTTGAACAAAAATATCAGTGAAACCCGATGCTATCACTACACATTACAATTTTAGTATCTATTTCATCTCTGGAAATAAAATATTTATTTTTAGAAAATAGTTTATGTTCTAACGTCTTTATCCTTTACTCTTTCGATTGAGAGACAAAATAACCTGGAAAGAAAATGTTACCTATGGATAAAAACTACTGACTAGATTTACAGGTACGTCCCTTCTTTGACTCTAAATAGTACCACTGACCTCTAATGGCAGAAGCTGGGACTCTTGAGTGTACCGGTGACCTCTAATGACAGATACTGGGACTCTGGTTAGTAGTGTTGATTCGAATGACTGAGACTGGGACTTTGGATAGTAGTGTGGACATCTAATGGCAGAGACTGGGACTGTGTATAGTATCACTGACCTCTTGTGGCAGATACTGGGACTCTGGAAGGTATCACTGACCTCTAAAGGCAGATACTGGGACTCTGGATAATACCACCGACCTCTAATGGCAGATACTTGGACTCTGGATGGTACGACTGACCTATAATGGCAGATATCTGACTGTGTAGTAGTGCTGGAGACTGGGACTCTTGGTAGTAACACTGACCTCTTATTGCAGATACTGGGACTCTGGATAGTACCACTGACCTCTAATGGCAGATACTGAGACTTTGGATGGTACCACTGACCTGTAATGGCAGAGACTGCGACTGGGAAGTAGCGCTAACCTCTAATAGCTGAGACTGGGACTCTGGAAAGTAACATTGACCTCTAGTAGCAGACACTGGGACTTTGGATTGTAGTGTTGACAACTAGTTGCATGGACTGGGACTCTGGATAGTAACGCTGAACTCTAGTGGCAGATACTGAAATTGGTAGTAGTGCTGATCTCTAATGGCAGAGAATGGAACTCGAAATAGTAACACTGACCTCTAATGGCAAATACTGGAACTCAAAATAGAACCACTGACCTCAAATGGCATGTACTGGGACTTGATTGTACTGCTGACCTCTAGTGGCAGACACTGGGACTTTGGATGTAGTGTTGACAACTAGTGGCATGGGCTGGGAATCTGGATCGTAACACTGACCCCAAGTGGCAGATACTAGGACTTTTGATAGTACCACTGATTTCTAATGGAAGATACTGGGCTTTTGGATAGTAACACTGACCTGTAATGGCAAAGACTGCGACTAAGTAGTAGCGCTGAACACTTATGGCTGAGACTGGGACTCTAGGTAGTAACATTGACCTCAAATGGCAGATACTGGGACTCTGGATAGAAACATTGACCTCTTGTGGCAGATACTGTGATTGGGTAGTAGGCATGATCTCTAATGAAAGAAAATGGGACTCCAGATAGTAACACTAACCTCTAATGGCAGATACTGGAACTCTAAATAGAACCACTGACATCTAGTGACATATACTTTGACTCTGGGTAGTAGTGCTGACCTCAAGTGGCAGACATGGGAACTCAGGATGGTATCACCGACTGAAATGCCAGTGACTGGGACTCTGGGTAGTAGCGCTGACCTCAAATGGCTGAAACTGGGACTCTAGATAGTAACAATGACCTCTAGTGGCAGATACTGTGATTGGGTGGTAGTGTTGATCTCTAATGACAGAGCATGGGACTCCAGATAGTAACACTGACCTCTAATGGCAGATACTGGAAATCAGAATAGAACCACTACCTCAAATGGCATATACTTGGACTCTGTGTAGTAGTGTTGACCTCTAGTAGCAGACACTTGGACTTTGGATTGTAGCGTTGACAGCTAGAAGCATGGACTTGGACTCTGGATAGAAACACTGAACTCTAGTAGCAGATACTGTGATTGGGTAGTAGTGCTGATCTCTAATGAGAGAGAATGGGACTCCAGATAGTAACACTGACCTCTAATGGCAGATACTGGAACTCAAAATAGAACCACTACCTCAAATGGCTTATACTGGGACTCTGGATAGTAGTGCTGACCTCTAGTGGCAGACACTGGGACTTTGGATGGTAGTGTTGACAACTAGTGGCATGGACTGGGACTCTGGATAGAAACACTGAACTCTAGTGGCAGATACTGTGATTGGGTAATGACGAAGAATGGGACTCGAAATAGTAACACTGACCTCTAATGGCATACACTGGAACTCAAAATGGAACCACTGACCTCAAATGGCATGTACTGGGACTCTTGATTAAAGTGCTGACCTCAAGTGGCAGACACTGGGACATTGGATGGTAGTGTTGACAACAAGTGGCATGGACTGGGACTCTGGATAGTAACACTGACCCCCAGTGGTAGATACTTGGATTCTTGACAGTACCACTGACCTCTAATGGCAGAGACTGCAACTGGGTAGTAACGCTGACCTTTCATGGTTGAGACAGGGACTCAAGGTAGTAACATTGGCCTCTAATGGAAGATACTAGGACTCTGGATAGTAACATTGACCTCTAGTGGCTGATACTGTGATAAGGTAGTAGGCATGCTCTCTAATGAAAGAAAATGGGACTCCAGATAGTAACACTAACCTCTAATGGCAGATACTGGAACTCTGAATAGAACCATTGACCTCTAATGATATTTGCTGGGACTCTGGACATTAGTGCTGACCTCTAGTGGCAGACATGGGAACTCTGGATTGTATCACTGACCTGTAATGCCAGTGACTGGGACTCTGGGTAGTAGCGCTGACCTCTAATGGCTGAGACTGGGACTCTTGATAATAAAACTAACCTCTAATGGCAGATACTGGAACTCCAAATAGAACCACTGACCTCTAATGGCGTATACTGGGACTCTGGGTAGAAGTGCTGACTTCTAGTGGCAGACATGGTAACTCTGGATGGTATCACTGACCTGTAATGCCAGTGACTGGGACTCTGGGTAGTAGCGCCGACCTCTAATGGCTGAGACTGGGACTCTGGATAGTAACAACGACCTCTAGTGGCAGATACTGTGATTGGGTAGTAGTGTTAATCTCTAATAACAACGAATGGGACTCCAGATAGTAACACTGACAGCTAATGGCAGATACCTGGAACTCAGAATAGAACCACTGACCTCAAATGGCATATACACGGACTCTGGGTAGAAGTGCTTACCTCTAATGGCAGACACTGGGACCTTTGATGATAGTGTGAACAATTAGTGGTATGTACTCGAACTCTTGATAGTAACACATACCTCTGATGGCAGATACTTGAACTCTGGATAGTAACACTGACCTCTAATGGCAGAAACTGGGACTCTGGAAAGTAACAATGACCTCTAGTGGCAGATACTGTGATTGGGTAGTAGTGTTGATCTCTAATAACAACGAATGGACTCCAGATAGTAACACTGACAGCTAATGGCAGATACTGGAACTCAGAATAGAACCACTGACCTCAAATGGCATATACCAGGACATTTGGTAGTAGTGCTGACCTCTAGTGAGAGAGACACTGGAACTTTGGATGATAGTGTTGACAACTAGTGGTATGTACTGGGACTGGATAGTAGCACTGACCTCTGATGGCAGATACTGATACTCTGAATAGTAACAATCAAATGGCATATACACGGACTCTGGGTAGAAGTGCTTACCTCTAATGGCAGACACTGGGACTTTTGATGATAGTGTGAACAACTAGTGGTATGTACTCGAACTCTGGAAAGTAACACTGACCTCTAATGGCAGAAACTGGGACTTTGGATAGTAACACTGACCTCTAATGGCAGAAACTGGGACTCTGGAGAGTATCAATGGCCTCTAATGACAGATACTGGGACTCTGGGTAGTAGTGCTGAACTCTAATGGCAGTAACTGGAACTTTGGGTAAGAGTGCTGACATCTAATGGCAGATAGTGGGATTCTGGATAGTACAACTGACCTCTAGTGTCAGATACTGGGACTCTCGAGAGTACCACTGACTTCTAATGACAGAAACTTGGACTCAGGGTAGTAGTGTTGACCTCTAATGGCTGAGCTGGGACTCTAGATAGTAATGTTTACATCAAATGACAGAGACTGGGACTGGACAGTACCACTGATCTTTAATGGCAGACATGGTAACTCTGGATGGTATCACTTACCTGTAATGCCAGTGACTGGGACTCTGGGTAGTAGCTCTGACCTCTAATGACTGAGACTAGGACTCTGGATAATTAAACTGACCTCTAGTGGCAGATACTGTAATTTGGTAGTAGCGTTGATCTCTCATGACAACGAATGGGACATCAGATAGTTACACTGACCTCTAATGGCAGATCCTGATACTCAGAATAGAACCACTGACCTCAAATGGCATATACCAGGACATTTGGTAGTAGAGCTGACCTCTAGTGAGAGAGACACTGGAACTTTGGATGACAGTGTTGACAACTAGTGGTATGTACTGGGACTGGATAGTAGCACTGACCTCTGATGGCAGATACTGATACTCTGGATAGTAACACTGTCCTCTAATGGCAGACACTGGGACTTTGGATAGTACCACTGACATTTAATGGCAGATACTGGGGTTCTGGATAGTAACACTGACCTCTAATGGCAGAAACTGGGACTCTGGAGAGTATCAATGACCTCTAACGACAGATACTGGGACTCTTGGTAGTAGTGCTGAACTCTAATGACAGAAACTTGAACTTAGGGTAAGAGTGCTGACATCTAATGGCAGATAGTGGGACTCTGGATAGTACAAATGACCTCCAGTGTCAGATACTGGGACTCTCGAGAGTATCACTGACCTCTAATGACAGAAACTTGGACTCTGTGTAGTAGTGTTTACCTCTAATGGCTGAGCTGGGACTCTAGATAGTAATGTTGACATCAAATGACAGAGACTGGGACTGGACAGTACCACTGATCTTTAATGGCAGACATGGTAACTCTAGGTGGTATCACTGACCTGTAATGCCAGTGACTGGGACTCTGGGTAGTAGTGCTGACGTCTAATGGCTGAGACTAGGACTTTGGATAATAAAACTGACCTCTAGTGGCAGATACTGTAATTGGGTAGTAGTGTTGATCTCTAATGACAACGGATGGGACTCCAGATAGTAACACTGACCTCTAATGGCAGATACTGGAACTAAGAATAGAACCACTGTCCTCAAATGGCATATACCGGGACTCTGTGTAGTAGTGCTGACCTCTAGCGGCAAACACTGGGACTTTTGATGATAGTGTTGACAACTAGTGGTATGTACTGGAACTCTGGAAAGTAACACTGACCTCTGATGGCAGATACTTGTACTCTGGATAGTAACACTGTCCTCTAATGGCAGATACTTGGACTTTGGATAGTAACACTGACATTTAATGGCAGATACTGTGACTCTGGATAGTAACACTGACCTCTAATGGCAGAAACTGGCACTCTGGAGAGTATCAATGACCTCTAATGACATATACTGGGACTCTGGGTAGTAGTGCTGAACTATAATGGCAGAGACTGGGACTTTGGGTAAGAGTGCTGACATCTAATGGCAGATAGTGGGACTCTGGATAGTACAACAAGCTCTAGTGTCAGATACTAGGACTCTCGAGAGCACCACTGACCTCTAATGACAGAAACTTGGACTCTGTGTAGTAGTGTTGACCTCTAATGGCTGAGCTAGGACTCTATATAGTAATTTTGACATCAAATGACAGAGACTGGGACTGGATAGTACGACTGATCTTTAATGACAGACATGGGAACTCTGGGTGGTATCACTGACTTTGGATAGTACCACTGACATTTAATGGCAGGAATGGGGACTCTGGAGAGTATCAATGACCTCTAATGACAGAAACTGGGACTCTATGTAGTAGTGTTGACTTCTAATGGCTGAGCTGGGACTCTGATAGTAGTGTTGACATCAAATGGCAGAGACTTAGACTCTGGATAGAACCATTGATCTTTTATGGGAGATACTGGGACTCTGGATAGTACCGCGGACCTCTAATGACAGATACAGGGACTCTACATGGGACCACTGACCTCTTATGGGAGATACAGGGACTCTAGATAATACAACTGACCTCTTATGGCAGATGCTGGAACTCTGGATAGTATGACTGACCCCTGATAGCAGATATCTGACTCTGTGTAGTAGTGCTGACCTCCAATAGGTGAGACTGGGACTGGGTAGTAACACTGACATCTAATGGCAGATACTGGGCCTCTGGACAGTACCACTGACCTCTTATGGCAGATACTGGGACTTTGGATAGTAACACTGACCTATAATGGCAGAGACTGGAGCTCTCGATAGTACCACTGACCTGTAATGGCAGAGAATGGAAATTTTGGTAGTAGTGCTGACCCCTAATGGCTGAAATTCGGACCCTGGATAGCGATATTGACCTATAGTGGCAAATGCCATGACCTTAGAAAGTAGTGTTGACCTCTAATGACAGATACTGGAATTCTGCGTTCTACTGACCTCTAGTGACAGAGATTGGCACTCTTGATAGTATAACTGACCTTGAAAGGCAGACACTGGGACTTTGGATAGTAGTACCGACATCATGACAGATATTTGGACTCTGATTTAAGTCTGCATGACCTCTAACGGCAATGTCTTGGCATCTGTAAAGTAGTACTAACATCTAATTGCAGATACTGGGACTTTGGATAGTAGTATTGACCTCTAGTGGCATACATTTCCTACTAGTGCAGACCTCATGGCAGATATTGGTACCCTGCGTATTAGAACGGACCTCTAGTGGCAATTTACGGTCCTCTGGATAGAGGTTTATCCTCAATTGGCAGAGACTGTGACTCTGGATAGTAGATACTGGGACTCTGGGTAGTAGTACCGACCTCTAATAGCAGTGGCAATAACTGAGCATATGGATAGTAGTATTGAGTTCTAGTGGCAGCTTGTAGGAATCTGAATATTAGTGTTTACCTCTAGTGTCAGAAAGTTGGTCTATGTAATAAAACTAACCTCTAGAAGCAGAGACTTGGACTGGATTATGTATTACTGACCTCAAAGCAGATACTGGGACCCTGTGTATTAGAAGTGACCTCAAGTAGCAATTTCTTGGCCTATGGATAGAATCATTAACCTCTAGTGGCAGAGACTCTGAATAGTTGATAATGGGACTCATGGTAGTGGTACTGACCTCGAGTGGCAATAACTGAGACTTAACCTCCAGTGGTAGAGACTGGGTCTGAATAGTAGCGCTGACATCTGGTGCTCTGTGTAGTAAGACGGGTACGGTGTGTATAATGGTATAGCTGACCAATGTAGACAGGTACTGTGGTAAAGTACTGTAGCAGTCACACTTTTAGAGCGAAGACTCGTGATCAAGAGCACACCAGGTTGGCGGCGATCTTGATCAAAACGCGTTTTAGATCTCAGCAAATCTGTCCCAGTCACGTGACAAATGTCACCAAAGGAATGGGTCGGTACAAGCATGCGACACACTTGTGGAAAGTTAACTTTTTTGTAGTCCAGATTGTGACGTTGACCTTTTGAGACATGAACGTGGATTTTGCGCGTGAAACATCGTCTCGCCAAAATGAACATTTGTGCAAAAAAAATCAAAATCCATCCATCATGCACGATGGCCAGGACACGACAAAACGTTCCATTTTGACCTTTGACCCAAATTTGTGACCTTGACCAATTAGATATGAACCTGGGCTTTGTGCCAAACGAATCCATTAATGCATGATGTATTCATAGCCCAGGCACGTCAAAATGTTCCATTTTTTACTTTTAAATCCAGTTTGTGACCTTGACCTTTGAGATATTAGCTTGGTTCTTAGTCGCTGCACATCGTCTTAATGTAGTGAACTTTTGTACCAAGTCATATCCAATTCGACATGTAGGCATGTAGGAGTAAGAGCGGACACGATGTGTTATGAATTATGAACGGACGGACGCTCAGACTGACGGACAGTACAATTTTAGGGTATATAGAATGTAGCTTTCGATTGCGTGACAAAACGATGATCGTAGATTGCCCATGTAATGTTAGCGGTCGCCAAAATATGTTTTTATCAAGCGATCCTTAACTTCGTTTTAGTTATTACGGAAACGCAGTTTTATTTAAAAGATTCGTTTGGAGATCGCTGCCTTGCCGATGGGAAGAGGTCGCAGGTTCGAATCCCACCCTCATTGCTTATCAATAGTTCAATCCCGGAAAACATACCAACATTTCTGAAAACGTGTTAACTGGGACGTAGCCTACATTTGAAACATCGACTCGAACGCAATGCTTCAAATTCCCCCCTCCCACAATCACACTTTTCAAACATAACTTAAGTCTTAGTCGGTAGATCTACCCCGGCATCCAATTTAGGTTACCTTGCACCCCCCAGGACAATTTTTCATGGGTGCCAAATTGTTCATTGGGACCCCCTGGATGGGAAACGAAGGTGTCCTCAAAAAAAATTTGATTTGGGCTATGTGAAATTGCATGGTTTCTATGCCGACCCATAGCGAATATAGCCTATAAAATTACTCATATCTCAGCTGTTACTTATCCTAGACTACTAAACTTAATACCACATTAAAGCTTAGACATATGCCTATTATCCCCTTGTTGCATATGGAAATTATCTAATTTGCATATTCATAAATATTTATGAAAACATTAAAAATGTGTTTCACGAATGGGGGTATACGTACAAGATCAATAATATCTCAGCTGCTTTTAGTCGTAGAATACTAAAATTTATACTTAAATAAAGCTAAGACATATGCCTTTCATTCCATGGTCAAATATGCAACGTACCTTATTTGCATATTTTGCATATTCATGAATAATAATAAAAACGCTAAAAAATAAGGGAAAATCATTACAAATATAAATAAGCTGATTTCATCCCAATATTGTCATTGTTGCATGTATTAATATAATCAAAGTTACAATTTGACAGGTCCAATCATCCAGTGGTCCTATATGAATATTATCTCATTTGAATATTCATGAAAATGCATGAAAACTTAAAAAATGAGGGAAAATCACGTAAAAACTATAATCCTAGGGGAGGGGTTAAGGTACGATCTATCCTGCACTCCTAGGGCCTTTTAAATTCATGCCAAAATGTTCAGTGGGACCCTCAGAATGTGAAATGAAGTTCTCCTCACAAGAAATTAGGTATGGGCTACGTGTAAATGCATGGTTTTCAGGGTTCTACTTATCCTAGAGCACTAAAATTGGTGTCAAATTAAAGCTTAGACACATGTCTTCCTTCCTGTGGTCAGATTTGTAAATCATCCAATTTGCATATTTATGAATATTAATGAAAACCTACAAAAATGAAGTATTATCATAAAAAAAAAACATAAATGAACATATTTCAGCACAAAAACATCATCAAACCACCATTGTTGCCAGTTTTTATATCCTCAGTGATTCAATTTGATAAGTTCTTTCATCCAGTGGTCCTATATGAAAATTATCTCACGGTCCAATATGAAAATTATCTCATTTGCGTATTTATGAATATTAATGAAATCTTAAAATGATGGGAAAAAGCATGGGTAAACTATAGTATGCAATGGGGGTAATCAGACCTAAATTGAACATATCAGACATTTTATTTTGGGCATTAATTTGTCCAATAGGACCACTTAAATGTAAAAAAATATTGTCCTCAAAAATAAATGTTATTTGGGGTTTTTAAATTTCATGGTTTCCATGGCAACCCATTATGCAGACTGTAAAGAATGGGGATATACGTACAAAAAATACTCATATCTTAACAACATCTCATCCTAGATTACTAAACATGGTACCAAACTAATTCCTGGACATAGCATTTTAATTTGGTAGTTAGATATGCAAATTATCTAATATCCATATTCTTGAATATTAATGAAAACTTTAGAAATGAGAGATAAAATCTCAGAAAAATTAAGGGGTGTATGTATAAAATTACCAATATCTCAGCTGCTATAGGTCCGAGTGTATCAAACTTGGTGCCAAGTCAACGCTTAGACATAATACTTTTACCTTAAGTTCAGCTTTGAAAAATAGTTAACATAAATAATTATGAATTTTAATTAAAACAGTAGAAACAAATCAAAAATCGCGGAAAAATCAAGGGGGTGTACTTACCAATCTAATAATATCTCAATTGCTAAGTGCCCCAGGGTACCAAAATTGGTTTTAAACTAATGCTTAGACAATAGTATGTTTAACAAATCATCAAACTTTAAAATGGTCATATTATAATATTCATGAATATTGATGAAACCATGAGCATTTTGAGAATAATATTTGAAAATGAAGGGGATATACCTACAAAATTACTCATATCTCAGCAGCTTATAGCCCTTACGTAGCAAACAAGGTGCCAACTTATTGCTATGATACAGCCCTTTATCTCAATGATAATATTTGCCAGTTGTCGCATTTACATATTCATGAAAATTAATATAAACATTAGAATAAAGAGAAAAATCGCCGAAAAATGAATGGGGTATACCTACAAAATTACCAATATCTTAGCTGCTAATTGCCCTAGAGTAGCAAACAATATACTTAATTTAAGTCTATGCATAGCAGTTTTACCTAGTGGGAAGATATAAGAATTAACTAATTTGTTTAAGATCAATATCAATAAAAACTTTAAAAATACAAGTAAAAAATGTATACAAATTGATAGCAGTGTACTTACAAAATTACTCATATCTCAACTGTTGAAAATTTTATACTTTTTTCTATTACTCAATTTAACTTAGGATTATGCTGTTTGATATGGTACAAAGCTTGCTACTATTGGGCAATTGGAAGCCAAGATATGAATCACTTTGTAGCTATACCCCTTAATTTTCCTGTATTTTCTCTTAATTTCTCATGTTTTCAGCAATATTCATGAGAATTTAAATTTGATATGTTATGAAGTGGATCATTTTTGTAAACATGTTGTGTCTATGCATTGATATAAATCAGGTTTTGCACTATTGGGCACTATTATTACAATCAAAATAAATCAGTTCATTTGTGTAAGTTGCTTAACTGTGTGTGTGCATTCAAACAGTGAATTCTCTCAAAACAATTATTGCTATAGCAGATCTATTTTAAGTAGACTATGTAAATTTTGGAAAACCAATGACACCAAACCTACAAGCTAATGTGCATTTCAGAGAAGCTTTGGAACACGTGCATCTCATTGACATGCATTTCGTCTTGCATAAACAGCTAACTGGATGCATGCACACAACTGTGTTAGCTAGCTAGCAATTCAAACAACTAGTCAGTCTGTAACTTCTTGCCACAAGTCAATAGTTTGAGTTAGTTTAATTTCTAGATCCATTATTACATGGACTGCTTGAAGCCATATCTTAGCTTGATAGTTTGCCCTTGTGATATGTAACTCTAATGCACCATGGGTTGGAAGCAACACAACTAAGTCACGTTTCGCTTTCACAAAAAGACTATGCCTGGCATCATCAATACCTCTGACATCCTTTTCTCCTATCCCATACAACGAACATACAAACGCCCAAGCATCATCGACGTTATCATCGCTTACTACTCCAATAAGAAGATAAGCATACTTAAGGAATATTTTCCAGCATGTATTCAACTTCGTGTTGCATTCGTTAGCGCATGAAAGCCTAAAATAATGGACAATACAAAATGGGGTAGCTGTTCAGCAACAAATGGGAAGGGAGGCATTTCGTTACTCTCGCTGTTCCTGAGAGCATCAAGACTTATCAATACTACAGGCCCTGAGGTGATACAATCACACTATAAACTCATCTGATACTCTGATCTGTGTCAAGACATTTGTCAACATTTCTTTTATTCCCCACTGCTGTTACATTTCACGCATGTAATGCCATCCTAGTGTCCAAATCCTCAGGGGGCGCTTCATTTATATTCGATTCAGCTCTTATGTCATTTTCAATTCCTCCTGAAAAAAACATTTCCTAGTCTCAGGTAATTTGAGAGTTTTAGCTGTCAAAATTACAGACAATGTATCAGCAACTAAATCAGACTCATTCTTACCCGGTACTATGAACTTTTCCTTAACGTGTGGCAAAGTCAGAAACTTCTAACATATTAATTGTCCCACATGGCATCATATAATGAGGAGGCGAAAACTAGGATGGAGTTAAATATCACAATGGCGAATTACCATGCTAAGAGGTACAGATGGACGAAAAGTAGTTTGATGACGATTGTTCGCGTATGCAGCTAATTAGCTGTGGATGTAAGACAAAATGTGGGCCAGTGAGATGAAAATTTTCTTAAATATCTCGTAAATGCACACCAGCTAGTTTTGATGTGATGTCATTGACAGCGCAAGTCCTACGTATTTTACTTACAAAAGATCTGCTATAGCAATAATTATTGAGAATTATTTTGATGTTTGAGTACACTGACAAAAATAGTGAGTATGATCAGGAAATACCACAATCACAAACTGCAGACAAACCCATGGCACCGCGAGGAAGAGCCACACATCAATCTCACGACGCCAGGGAGACAAAATAAGTAAAGCAACCAGCTCTCTCTTCCCCATCAAGATGATTGCAAAACTAGAATAACATGAAGTAACGTACAACAAAACACAGAATAATTACAAACCTGAAATTATAACTCAGCAACTTACACAAAAGAGTAGATCTGTTTCTTATGTTATTAAGAAGAAATGACCAATACGAAGCTGTAGAAAACTCATAGACATCAAAATAATATCTATTTGTTGTGCTTACTTGATCCTTATTGAGACCCGTCAAGATAACATGTGTTTCGTTGTTAACGACCAGGTATGACTCAATCCGACCTACTCCGCAACAGCCTAGCTAGAGTTCTTACAATAAGTAAACAACGAAAATGTTAGTCAGACAGCACGGATAGGAAGCTTCTCTTGTCCTTTACGCTTAAAGAAGATTTTCTCTTAAATTGCCCCAATAAGAATCCCATGAGTTTATCATGTCCCCGCCATGACCAATGGAGAATTACCCTTGCTCGTACACCCCATCCCGTATGTACTGTCCCTTATGTGTGATTCGTACAAAGACTTTTTCTCTAATATAATGGTTCCTGGTGTGGGCAATGTGTCACACTGACACATTTCTAGTTTACTGCTAGTTAACATTTATATACCTATGCTAGGCTGTTTGCTGCGCTCATCCGCCCTAATCACTTATCCTTATGTTTAGTGGATATTTTGGGTATGCTGATCGCTAAAATAAGCTATTTTCCAGGCATTTTATCCAAATTGTGCACTTAGATGACCTTTAAACCTGGTCTGGCATGTTGTGACACTATTTATGTCACTATGCATTGCTTCTAAACCTTATAATATGTATTATTGTCGGGTGTGTATGATACTGACAAAAGAATGCTGCACCTAGCATAACATACTTTTATTTATAAAATTTGCACTTAAATGACCTTTAACCTTGCACAGTTGGATTTTTTCAATCTCGTTGCATTCCTGTTGTGAACAGTTATCCCGTATGATATCAGCATATTCTAATTTGTTCTCTATTAAACGAGAGAACAGATCGTGGCAGACCGTGTCACCAGAAATCGGCCAATCGTGACCATATCGCTCCCAAGCGCAGCGAATCATATCTGGGGCCAATTTCATCAACGAGTTTACGACGTGTTTTTGTCTTAAAAACATCGTACGAAGTTCGTACGTTAAAAATTGGGTTTCATCAAACTATTGAACTTTGCGAACTTCTTACTTTTCGTCGTATATTTAAGACAAATATTTAGGTGTCGCAGCTGACATCTTTGTCTTAAATATTACTAACTTACTACTTAGCTACCAAGGCTGCTGCATTTCACACGATTCTAGAGGCTGAAGAGCAAAAGATTGACAAAAGTTTAAATACCTTGTAAGTACTACAATCATGACCACCATTTGCATACATGTACTACGGTAAATGTTCTAAAATTACGAACACTAAAAAAATAATTATTTTTTCCGCTGTTCGTAATTTTAGAAATTACGTTTCAGAAAAAGTGCTAGTGTTCGTAATTTTAGAATGTCGTCTTTATCATGAGCAAAAACGGTATATATGCATGTAAAAATGTGTAAGAAACGTGTTGAAAACATGGCGATATGATTCGCCGCTAAATTCTTGCTGACTGAGTCAGTAAAATGTCCAGCGCGTGCGGTAATTGCCATGTCGAGAGCCAGGCACATGCATGTTATGTCACTCGTCGTAAAAGTCCACTTATTAACCTCGGAGAACCGATGAATCGCTGCACTCAGAAAACCAAAACACGCGCTTTCGCTTGCTCTCCGTCTGCGCAAATGCTGTTTATACTGTAATGCAGTCTCGTCGATCAGAATGTTTTGCAAAGACGAGTTCTCAGAGTAATAAAAAATGACGAAATTCAAAAAGAACGCACATTCTCTCTCTCTCTCTACTTGTCGATCTGTCGATGCACTTTTATTTTCCCGAAAGGATCTCTCTCTCTCTCTCTCTCTCTCTCTCTCTCTCTCTCTCTCTCTCTCTCTCTCTCTATTTATTTTTGCAAAAACGGTTTGGATCCAGATCAGACCCGAATAGAATTCAGGAAAGAATGATTCGTCAATTTAAAAATTTGTACATGCGATGAAAAAAGTACGCAAAGTGACGTACAAAAGCCGATGCGCACAATAAAATTGGTTTTCAGTATATCTCAAAAAGTGTATACATTGTCCGGTCCCATTTGCGGATCCAGAGAAGGGGGACAGGGGGTTCAGATCCAAAGAATGTTTCGTCAATTTAAACATTTGGGCATGCGATAGAAAGCATGCAAAGCATCAATACTGTCGAATATCCGACTTTGTCGTGAAAAAGCCGATGCACACGAGAAGCATCTCCAAGTATCAACATGATATTTTTCGAGATTACAAGAGCTTCATATGCAAGCGCTAGTCTCTCTCTCTCTCTCTCTCTCTCTCTCTCTCTCTCTCTCTCTCTCTCTCTCTCTCTCTCACCTGGTTTCAAAGTTTGCAAATAGTTTGGATTCAGATCTCCGACATCTTGCCAAACCAAATCAGGGGCAAACAGGCATACCAAGAATTTATCATGTAAGCGAACGTCCGACTTTGCGTCCGATGCCTCGAAAGAATATAATTGAGCCGTGACATGAGGGTTTCCAACAGTGTGGTATGATCGAGGGACCAGCAAAGCCTCATATCAGCCTACGCATATGCACAATCTGATCAGAGCCTTTGCTAGTCGCTTGAATATTCTGAACTGAACATCGTTTGGAGTTTGTAAGCTTAAAAGGAGGCTGCACAGGCTCGTCTGAGTCTACACTCGTCAAAATGCCACATTGTGTCGCGGCTCAATCTATATGATATATTGGCTTCGAGCCGATGCGTACGATATGCAGGTTACATTCATATCTCAAAGAAAAGGAAAAATTCAGACAAGTGCCACAAATCTAGTTTTTCATGCATGCAATCAGTGAGTGCGCCGTTTCATGCTCGAGTTCAATGAAATTGTTTTTGTTTTGTTTTTTCATGCAAGCCCATGAAAAGGAGACACAGGCAATTATGTTTTGTATGCTAAAGTCCGCTTTCGTGCGCCAAACCCACCGTGTGCTACACGAGTCTTAAAACAACAACAAGTGGTCTGATAGTAGGCTTCTTTGATCTCAAACATGTCCGTGAACCAATACCCTGTCCCTTTGTCTGCGGCTGATACTATTAGCAGTGCCAGACCCAGGGTGGGGCCTGGAAGGCACCCCGCCCCCCCCCCCCCAAAGAGGCTGTGACCAACTAATTTAGTAGACAGTTTTGGCCCAGATCTGGCCCGACAAAATTTTTATTGTTTTGTTCTAGAAACAAAGGTGCTGCTAAGACAGCGGTGCGCAGGCTGATCTTCGCATGTAACAAAGTCGGGGCACATACATGTACATACGTGTGGTAAATAAATCGAGTGATCGATCATCTCAAGCGCTTTACTGATTTTAAAATCACAGCCTCATCTAGATTGTGGGCAGTTAAGGCGCTGGGGATTTTCCGCGGATGCCCAGGCTCGTCTGAGCCTTCGCTGCTCGCACATATGCAATAGGTACCATAATCTCATGAACTGGCTTATTTCATGAAATTAAATATGTAAATATTAAATTCATCAAGATGCAGAATCGTGCTACAATCAATTTATTTCTTGGTACATGTATGTGCGTCTGTACGTACATTATACCGGTAATGCACTCGTAGGACCTTCCATGTGCTGTTTCATGAGGACAGATCGGCTCAACAGTTTGTTTGCGGAATTAGTTGTTTTTAATTGATAGGAATAGCCTTAGAAAACCGCTGACAAGTATTTTAAAGACAACGTACGTAGATGTCTAGAATTTTTATTTGGCTAGAGTCTTCATCCACTTTAAACTTTGTTAGTGAGCGAGACCCTGACGAGATTGTGCAAACACACATGCTCTCCTGAGCCTTCGCTGATCATATCTGTCATAAACACCAGCATGGTCTTTACAAGCTCATATGGGGCTCCGCGCAAGTTGATTTCATGCTCGGGTCCGAGTTGTGTTCAAGAAAAGAGCACACGCATAGAATGATAGAAGTGCCCTCCGGAAACGATATTGCCGAACTGGGAAATACTTTAAAATGGTTAAAGGGAGGGCAGGATATGGTTGTCGGTCGGATAACCTGAGAATCACACATATTTTAGCCTCAAAATAACGTAATGTATCGTGAATAAAAATGAGATGATGACCACGTGCGAGTTCTTGCAGGCATAATATACGGTGGCTTTATTTTCCGCATTTGATGTCTCGGTGAGAAAAAACATGCGACTTGCACGATTTTCTCTGCATTTTGCACGAAACCGAATGACCCCCTGTGTTGCAAACGTCCACGGCAATCACTATAACTTATTTCATTCTCTCTTGCCTAAGTGATCGTCCCATTTTCCGCAACTCTCTCTCTCTCTTCGGGGCTGGTATTTAGGAAGAAACGAGTACGTGTCACAGCACACTATTGAGAATTGCTCTGCGTGTGTCAACGTGCATAAGTCACGTACAATTAGCTGAGTCAATGTTTGGTCGGTCAGTAATAAATTATGATCTCAGCCATTTGGGTCAATAGGGTTAGTCAAAGCAGTTTCGGAATCGTTGCAGGAACTTGTCCGTGCATCAAGTTTGTCAATGCTGGTGAACTTGAATAATGTATAACGTTTTACGTCGCGCGCTGGCATGCGAAATAGAACGTCACGTGCCAGATTACCCATCTAAGTAGAATGGAACCTTCCAAATGTCGCTACCGCTCAGGTGCTGTACATTAGAAGTATACCGATCACAGATGGGACACAAACAGATAAACGGACATCGATTTTCTGCCGAAAATAACGTGTGTTCGTAATTTTAGAAATCCACTTTTCCGAAAAAGGGCAGTGTTCGATTTTTTAGGATGTTTTAAAAATTATTTTCGGCGATAATTTTAGGTGTTCGTAATTTTAGAGTGTTCGAAATTTTAGAACATTTACAGTATATGGTTTATCAAAATGAGAAAATAAGACCCCATTTCCTTGGTGCTTATGAGTTATTTATTTGTCTAAGTAACCTCTCCAACCCCTTCCCCTACCACGCTGTATACTGTCACCAAGAGATTCGCCTATGGCCACCATGCCGTCAGTAGCTTTATTTATGCATAACCATCACGTCTAAGAGAAGGCATTCGGTAATAGTTTTGTACTTTTTCACATGTCACCATTGCTTAAAATACTAATACACACATTCAAATGTGCGGGTAAGTCAACGTCCATTTGCATAACTGCCAGGGACGACAACGATAAGGGGGCCTTTCGTCAAACAACCATACGTTCTACATTCGATAAAGTTTCAAAAACGTATGTCTTTGTATGAGTATGTATATGTGGGAGCTGTTCACTAGAGCTTTCAGTAGAACTTTACATTCTCTATGAAGGGACTTACATCCGGGTTAGCACAATCTCAATCGTATTATAAGTTGCATTCTAGATTTTTACATTTTCGAAAATTCGACTTGTTGTCTCAAGCACCCGGGGTGTGATGTTTACCTCATTTAAGCCTTGCCTCCATTTGATGGGACGAAAGCAAACAGTGCAGACCCAGATCAGATGCCTCATAACCGGGTAGGCGTCGGATCAGGTTATGAGCTCGTCCAAAAGATTTAAATAGGGAAACTCCATATCGAACATGTATGGGTTAACATAAAGTGTGAAAACGAGTAATTTTCGGGACGCAGATTCATGAAACATTACATGTACCATTTTTGTTATGAATATCTCTTTTATGTTCAAATGATCTTATGGAGCTGTAATTGAGCATTACACCAATCAATCATCGGGGTGTTAAAGGGGGGTGGGGGTACTCTCATTTTTTCTTCGTACGTAGGCTCGGACCAAGCATCAACCGTTCGCCCCCCCCCCCCAAAAAAAAAATCAGGAATTTCAAGCACCCCCCCCCCCCCAAAAAAAAAAATGAAATTTTAGCAACCCCTAAAATACCCCATCCCCCTTCTTGGCCTTAAGAAAAGACCCTAAAATGCATAGAAATGACCCCTGAATACAGTCCAATTTTGTGATGACCCCAAAAAAATATCCACAAAATCTTCATACCCCAAAAAAATATTCATTTTTTTGAACCCCCTTCCCCCCCCCCCCCCCCAAAAAAAAAAAAATATTGAAATTTAAATTTTAGACCCAGAAAATGATCCGAGCCTACGTGCATGTATGTTTGAAAATATCAGAGTACAATGTTCCCCCCGCCCCCCTGAGGGTGTGAAGAAAGCCGAGACAACCGCCCGTAATGCCCACGACTCAGCAGCTTACGAAATGTGTCGGCAGTATTGTATCCGCTAATTAGGACTGGTTCTTGATGCTATCATTAATTCTGTGAATTGTGTTTGTTAGATGGATCTTGAGGGTATCAGATTTCATAAAAAGTAATGAATTATCATTTTTCATCCAGACATTTTAGAAAATAAACTTCAGTTTCTAATTCCTCTCAGTATGATTTTGTGGTTTTATGTAATCTTACTGATTTGTGCCTTACTTGGACATGGTTTCTTATGATTTCGGGAAACACGACAAGTCACAGACAATATTTTTAAAAACTCACCGACATTCGCCGACACTCACCGACACTCACCGACAGAGACTTTCCTAGAAAAGGGATAAAAATAGGGATAGTTCCGATAGGGATAGCGAAATTGACAATACAAAATCAATTCATGTACTTCGCGCAGTCACTAAACTAACCTCAATGGCAGCAGAATCGGGACAGTGGTTATGTTCCTGGGTATAACTTAATTCGTCTGTCGTTTGAATGCATCTGCCTTTGCAGTCAGGTACGTGACACACCCAGTACGACTTCTCACCGTGTACACGGTCCACTTTGTATATGTAGCCTTCAGAAACTAATTTGTTTTTGCCCCTCTGGGATCGGATGAACGAAAAACCAGTCGCCATCCTTATAAATCGAAAGCCAAAATGTCCCGGCAAAATGTACAAAAAAACCGTTATACATGAGCTTTAGAGATTAGTGAAGTCGAAGTTGAGAATGGTAATCAGTTTTGTAAAGAAATATAATAGGCTTTTGTCTGTGAGTTGTCGTGTCGGCGACTTGTCTTTGTCGTTCAGTTGTCGTGTCGGTGATTATTTTTTTGTCGGCCAGTTTTTGTCTGCGAGTTGACTTTCGGTCAGTTGTCTGTCGGTGAGTTGTCGCACAACGTATAATTCAGCTATTCTGGTCGTTTTCATGTAGCTGGACATGATAATAATAATATCGGTTAGGTTGTTAAATAAAATATTTGCCAAAATCAAATATTACCATCAAATAAAGTTTTATATGCTTGACCACTTTAAAGCAGTTCAGCTTTTTAGTATTTATTAATGTGCTGATATCCAGCAGGTCAGTCACGCATTTTCATTCTTTCAGGAATCAAATCAGAGTGTCAAAACAGCTTGAATACAGATCAGGTCCGACGCCCTGTTGGGCCTGGCCGTGGTCCAAACTATTCGAGATTTATGTTAACTACGAGATAAATCTTTATAAAAGCTACATGTATTTCAAAATTTCCAATATCAATAAACACTTTCACGATGCTTACATAAATGAATTATTTCAAGTTTAAATGCTCAGCTGAAGGGAAAACTGCATAATTCAGACTAACTTTCTGTGGTTTTGAAAATAACCATACCATATTTATTCTAAGTAATCGGCGGATAGTTTGATCACAGATCAGTCAATGAGTACTTTCAATAGGATTTACACTGTTTTTCTTTCCTATCTATCTTTGGTACACCTCATCACGTTATTACAAACGAATTTGCTCAATTTTTAGGAATGTAATTATCAGACTAATAAGGGTAAATATGGTACATAATAAATTATCTCCATGTAGGAGTCATCGGTTTCCGAAATATGTCTTACATTAATTCTATTACGGTTATCACTGAAGTGGATAAGCCATAAAACGTGACCAGTTGGTGGTCTTCTGTGGACCAGACACCCCTAATAGACGGATACTATTGCAAACAGGGAATACCCAGATGAAATGCCACATATGGCGAAACTTCATCAGGGTCTGCACTGTTAGCTTATACAAAATCGATCCTCGGAGAAAGAAACATTTTTTTAATTCATAAAATGAAATATACAATGGGCCATCCTGACTTTATTGTGTGTAGCTTTATGGAAAAATCCATTAGTCTGAAAAGGGTTAACCAATAAGTCCTCAGGAAAATTAAGATTTTTAGGATTTTTTTTTTACGGTGGCCAAAAGGCCGCCGTTCTAATATCGCTTTAGCTCTAAATTATTCACCAATCAGAAGCATTTTTAAATTGTAATATTCATCACACCGACTGGAAAAAGATGCTCTCATTGGTTGATACTCAGAATGTCCTTACAATCTTATTAAACATGAAACTAAACTTGAAAACATGCATGTAAATGGCAGAGAACCAGTCTGTGCACTTGGTCTAAAAATGCAAATGTATTAACGACCTCGTCTCGAATATAGGTCAACCCCCGATGTACAGTATTTGTAAATTGCTGTCACTATCATTGTTTACATGCCTTGCACACAGTAAAGAAGTGCATTATAAAATAACCCACTAAATTCGAAAGGACTTTACAGTAATATTACGTTATTTAAATAAAATATTTGTAACTTTTCCAATTCCCATATCTGGACATGATTATAGTCTGTTTCATATATTTCGACAATCGTCTTTTTTGGCCGTTATACGGTTATATTCCCAATGCCAAAACGTTTCTTTTCTCCTATGTTCGGATGAAAAATCCCCTTTTCAAGTCGGAAAATATCAAAGAAAAAATCAACGTTTTTTTCGAGTAAATTGTGTTAAAATTGTTTGTTTATCGGACATTTTCAACCGACCGACTATCGGCATATCAGTCGTGCTACTACCATGTAAATCCTCTCGTTGCACTATAAGGGCCCAAGGGTGTTGCGCCCTCGTCTAAACCAGCGAATTTGGTTGCGTTTATCGTCAGTATTTGAGAGCCGCCGAATATCTTTTTTAAAGATATTTCTTGTTTCATTTATGAACATGTAAGGGGAATGCTTGCGAAAAAGAAAAGTTTATCATTTGAAGCAACAGAGACTAGATTGATCAAATAAAGGTCATTTTGATAGAATATATTTTCCAATGATGGGTGGAACTGGTCCTCAGACGGCCAAAATATAAGTGGTCATGGAGATGAAGAAAGCTTTTGTGAACGCCAATTCTTGTACGTTAATAATAATAATAATAATAATAATAATAATAATTAAATAATATTGATAATAATAATAATAATAATAATAATAATAATAATAATAATAATAAGAAGAAGAAGAAGAAGAAGAAGAAGAAGAAGAAGAAGAATAAAATAATAATAATAATAAATCGAGCTGGATAACTGTTAGTTGAATGAAAATACTTTTTAGGTTATCTTATCAGATTGGAATGGCACTGCGGCCGAACAACAACAACAACGACAACAACAACAACATAATAATAATAATAATAATAATAATAATAATAATAATAATAATAATTAAAAACACATTTTTGGAAAATTACATGTAACTTATGTTTTGCAGTCGAAGCCAATCAGTATGTTACATGTATGCTTGCGTTGATGCTTTACTTTCCATTCAACAATTTTTCTATCAAGACTTCTGTCTTTCTTCTGTCTTCGTTGGTTGATCAAGTACTTAGCAGATTGTATAAAAGTGTCTTACTCAAAGAATTAACACATTGCCCTGATGAGTCTCGAACTAGCGACCCTCGATCACCATTAAGCAAATGGAAAAAAAGAAGATACTGATTAATGCAGAACGGATTGGAAGAACTACAGACATACACGGTCCGGTCATATCCCTAGGTCCAGTCGTCCATATTGTGGCAATATTTTCTTTCTTATGCTAATATTCTAAAAATTAAGAGAATAAAAGATACCACATCAGGTAGTCCGTTATTGATTTCGAGAAATGGAAAAATAAAACAAGAAGAAAAAATGATCAGACTGGTACACAGCTACATGTACCCGTTGTAAAATATATCTTACCCGGTAATCTATTGCATTCATTACAAAACTCTCAGTCGAAGCCACAGTAATGCCGCGAGCTACGAGGTACTGAAGGGTTTTTTTTTAAACTAATTAAATGGAAATGGGATGCTTTTGTGAAATTTCAAAGTATTTTAGGGTTTTGGTGATGCAAAGTTTTCTGATTGTGGTTGAATTTTGGTGAATTTACCAATTTCTTTTAAGGCATATGGGATACTTTTCAAAATATTTAAACCGTGATATGGAATACCAGGGACCTCCTTCCTGGGCCTCAGATACAGATCAATATGAGAAAGCACATAATGTTTGGTTAAAAAACACACAAAACACCCTCCTTTGGCTATCATGTGTGCTCGCATGCGCCTATACCGGACAATGAAACGGACTCTAGCGACAGAGGTACATGACAGCACATCTAATACTCAAAGCCAGGACGGGGTGGGGTGTTTGAGCTAGGAGAACGTGTACAGAAATGAATTCAACAACTGTCTTCGCTTACATGTGTCACAACGATTTTGCTAAGGCATGATCATGCGTGGATCTTCGGCCAACGCATTCTTTTGGAAATGATCGCATTTTTACGCCACGGTAATAGTAGTCTTTGTCAATTGAAATGCTATAAAACGGGTCACGTACTGTCGTCTGTCGGCAGCTACATGTAATTCATGTGCCATTCACAGATCATTTGATTTCTAGCCATCTGTCACCAGCGATTTATCCGAATTTTCGCTGCTGCCAGACGTCTGGCACCAGCGATTTATCCGACTTTTCGCTGCTGCCAGACGTCTGTCACCAGCGATTTATCCGACTTTTCGCTGCTGCCAGACGTCTGGCAGCAGCCACTCCGTATTCTTAATCGTGCATTAAAAGTTAGTTTTGATATTAAAAACTTGATATTCGATAACTTTTCAAATGTCAAAGAAGGTATTTGACCCTAATTAGATGAAAAACAACGTGAGTTCGAATATCGAACCCCGAATGTCGAATTGGTTAATTTGATATTCAAAATCGTTCATTAAAAGTTAGTTTTGATATTAAAACGTGATATTCCGTAACTTTTCGAACGCCAAAGAAGGTTTTTGACCCTAATAACATGAAAAGCAGCGACAGTTCGAATATCGAACTACGAAAATCGAATTGGTATTTTGATATTCAAAATCGTTCATTGAAGTTAGTTTTGAGATTAAAAACTTGATATCCGGTAACTTTTCAAATGTCAAAGAAGGTTTTTGACCCTAATAAGAAGAAAAACAACGGGAGTTCGAATATTGAATCCCGAATGTCGAATTGGTAATTTGATATTCAAAATCGTGCA
The DNA here is from genome assembly GCA_964019695.1 of Loripinus fragilis. Taxonomy (NCBI): domain Eukaryota; kingdom Metazoa; phylum Mollusca; class Bivalvia; order Lucinida; family Lucinidae; genus Loripinus; species Loripinus fragilis. The sequence continues at coordinate 11,447,070 of OZ026525.1, forward strand.
GTAAAAGTTAGTTTTGATCATAAAAAATTGATATCTGGTAACTATCCAAATGCTAAGGAATGTTTTGAAAAACAGCGGCAATTCTAATATCGAATTACGAATATCGAATTGGATATTTGACATTCAAAATCATGCATTAAAAGTTGTTTTGATATTAAAAACTTGATATTCGGTAACTTTCCAAATGCTAAAGAAGGTTTTGACCCTAAATAGATGAGAAAAAAAAAACAGCGGCAGTTCGAATATCGAATTACGAATATCGAATTGGTACTTCAATCAAAATCGTGCATTAAAGTTAGTTTCGATATTACAAACTTGATATCCAGTAACTTTCCAAATGCCAAAGAAGGTTTTTGACCCTAATAAGATGAAAACCAGCGGCATTTCGAATATCGAATGTCGAATTACGAATATCGAATTACGAATATCGAATCGGTAATTTGGTATTCAAATCGTGCATTAAAAGTAAATTTTGACAATGAAACATTGATATGCGGTAATTTTCTGGATGCCAATGAAGGGGTTTGAGCATAATAGCATGAAAAACAGTGACAGTCCGTCTCGAAAAATCGAATATCGAATATCGAACTAACTTCTCAATTTGAATATCGAATATCGAACTAACTTCTAATTGCTGTTTTCCGGGCATCACTCATTTTAGGCATACTTTTCACATGCTGTTAGCTGTTTATTCGCGGATCCAGAAAGTTTTGTCGGAGGGGGTCCAACTTTGACAACGTTTTTGTAGTTGATGAGGGGAGATAGGATGCAAATATCACCATAAGCGGGCAAACACCGGCTTGCCAGCGAAACGCCATCGCGTGCCGATTATGACAAAACATTGATTGCTGGCTTGGTACAAATGTAGTCTTGTGAATTTTCAAAGGATCCGGACCAGTATTGCTGGAAAACCCTATATTTTTGTGATTTTTTCAGGGGGGGGGCGGACCCCTTGTCCCCCTCTGAATCCGCCCATGCTGTTTACAAAGGTCATACACAATTTCTACGTGTTGTCTATCAGATCATATATGTAAAATTTGAAAAAAGACCACAAAATACACCCACGATGCACCACTTGCTGATCTTTGTTGTGAAAAGGAAATCATATTTCAACAGGAGCAGACGGCTCGCGGTCATACACACCTCTGTACAAACAAGGAAGCAATTTCCAAGACATTAGACGGCCATTTAATTTGCATATGACATTTGAACCGGAAGGGGTTTATTATAAAACCAGTCTGAGCTTCGACTGGGACACAGAACTTCAGTTTCTCTGGAATTAGAAGGTAAGTTAATTAGTTTAATTTTTACGAAAATTTTTCGGTTAATAAGTTGGGTTGACTGTGATATTTTTGTGCTCATCGCGTACGAAAATCAATGCTTAAAACTGCTTGTTCAGCCATCTAGTGGTGATAGTGGGCTTAATTCTGGTCTTTGTCATCATCTACTTGTTTCTGTACGTCTCCGCTTTTCGTGAGAGAGCGGCGAGGGCTTTGGCGAGGGTGAGAATTCGCAGATGCTCAGGCTGTCAGAGTATTGACTGCTCGTCAGTGCGATACAGTATCATTATATCATGTGCTGATATATACATAAGTACTTCTGGCGAATGATGGCCATTAATTTAATAAAATAGCCATGTACTCCATGCATACAATGTATATGCTAGAGGATCTTACATGAGTACTCATGTTTTATTGAATTTATTAAACGAGTTAAGGTAAAGAGACAAAATGCGAAGCTTGCCAATCATATATCTCTTTATTGCAACAAGTTTAATAAATTCAATAATACAAGAGCACGAATGTATGTTAGATTCTATTTATCATATGACATTAAGATTGCTTTGAAATCTCATTTCAGCCTTAAAAACGTTTAAAGTTTGTCATTATGTACGCAACGTTGTTATTGACGTCATAACGTTTCCCGAAAATCTGTAAACCGACTTTATTTCATGGCGTTATTTCACTCCCAGACGCGACGTCATAATTATGATAAAGTTAACTAATGTGGCTAGTGGCCTACATGTTGATCTGGGACTATATCTATTCCATACTTTATGTCTTCTATGCTCGGCTATGCAAAAAATATCAACATCTAATGTGCTGGCTTTATAATACAGTCAGGGACAAAAATAAGTCAGCTATGTCAGAAACCTTATATACTTCAGTGTATTTTCACGTGTGCAAAAAAAAATGAGCCGCGACATGAGATTTCCAACAATGTGGTATGTGCGACCAGCAAAGCCTCAGATCAGCCTGCGCATACGCGCAGTCTGACCAGAGCCTTTGCTAGTCGCTTGAATATTCTATGAGTGTTAAGCTACTGACTGAACACCATTTGGAGTTTCTAAGCTTAAAAGGAGGCTGCACAGGCTCGTCTTAGTCTACACTTGTCAAATTGTCACATTGTTGGAAATCACATGTCACGGCTCAATTATAGTTTCATTAGATGTCATCGACGCATTTCAAAGCTGCAGAGGTTTAATTGCATTTTTAGACATTTTTTGGCCAACTTTATCTTTACATCGATGGGAAAGTGGCATTTCCAAAATTTTGTAAAGTTTTATACTATTGTATTTGTAAAAGGCAAAGACGATACCTCATCTAAATTCTATAGCACATTGTATGTATCCATTGCTAAGGTACACAACAGCTACAAAGTAAATGCTATTTAATTTTGATATTACATGCTAAAGAGATTCTTGTAAACATGAATATGCATTTAAGTCAGACGGAAATTAATTTTGTGGAATTCTTTTCGTCCTTGACTGTACCTTCATGGATATGATGGATCAAAAAGAAAATAATTCCGAGGTTTCGTAGATTAGATTGAAATAATTTTGGGTCACATTTTGTTCTGTACAAATGACCAGTTTCAATGTGTTGTGACAGCGCCAGAGAGCGCATCCTTATCACCGTATTTTAGGATCTATGAGCAAAGTCACATGTAGGTGTCCATTATCATGATTACGAAATAGCTTCCGTGATTCCATGAAAGACACTATTTTACGATATCAGTGTCACTGAAGATATATCATAACTTTAATGATCATGAGAGATTTCAAATACTTTTTTTAAAAAAATATTGTTGCTACTTATTCATGCTATTATGTTGACAAAATTAGTATAAAATAACGCATTTTGTAATACGTGGGTTATTAGTCAAATTTTCTAGATTTTAAAATATTTCTGAACAATGTTTTTATCTTTGCAAACAGTGCAAAGCCTGGTGAAATGCAGCATAATGCGACATTTCATCTAGGTCTTTTCTGCTTGCAAAAACACCCGTTAAGGGGTTTCTAGTCGTTTAAGGATTATGCTGCGCCGAGGACAACAATATGCTATTTTTTTCGCTGTCATACGTCTATCTTATGAAGTATACTATTTTTCGTTTCAGAAACCTTCAAAAACAATAAAAAAAAATGAAGATCCCAACTCTCTCCGTCTTGTCTGTCTTCGCCCTTCTGGGTATGGCTCTTGCAATGGGTGGTTACGGATACGGTAGTTATGGCGCTAGTTACATGCCCGTCCCAGTTCACTATGGTTCCGGGTATGGACAGGGTGGACTCGGTGAAGGCGGTCTATGTAAGTATAAATGACAATCTTAATGTTGAAGACTGCAGACGGTTATTGCCGCCTGTATGCACTTTGCCGCATAGTTAACAGACGCACTTTAACCCTTTTCGTGCTAATGGATTCTTCCTCCTGGTTTGATACAATAAACTCGGGATGGCCTTGTTTTTATCTTGGGGTCGCAGGTTATAATATCCGAATAAAATGTGTATTTCTTTCTTTGAAATTCGTTTTTGTCTTAGCAAATAGTGTAGACCTGGTGAAATGCCGCATTATGCGGCTTTCATTAGAGACTTCACTGTTTGCCAAAGTACATGTACGCATTTAGGAGTCACTGATATACAAAGGGTTAATTGGTCATCTGTCTCTACATTTTACTGAACTGACAATCGCATTTCGAACAAATTAAATGTTTAAAACTTAGTAGTAGTAGTAACTTTTTCGGCATTTTTCTAACAAAATCAATTCGACTTAAAGGGGTATTAAGCTAAGGCAATAAATCTTGATTCGTTAATGCTTGATTTATTTAATGGTAATTGTGGATATATGTACATGTAACTGTTATGATCTATTTTCATTTTTCAGTTATGTTTATCTATTTTTATGTTTCAGTTATGTATATCTATTTTTATCTTTCAGTTATGTTTATCTTCTTCATCATCTTCATCTTGCTATTGACCAGAGGAACAACAACATCCACAGGCACTGTGACAACAACTCTTGGTTAAAAGGTAAAACTGCATCCATTTTTATCAAAGCAATATCCATTTATTAAAGCAAAATCCATTTAGCCCACAAAAGCCTTGCGTACTTTTCGTACCTTTGTGGGACATAGGCAAACAGTGCAGACCCAGATCAGACGCCGCTGAGCGCGGCGCCTGATCATGGTCTCCATTGTCCGCTTACATAATATTCTATTGAAATTTGAATAAGAATGTAAAATGCCACCCAACAATCCCTAAACGGAAATGGATTGGTCCAATTGATAACAGTGGGAAATTCCGTTCAGCTTAAATGGGGTAAATACGTAATGCAGCGAGCTCTGTCTATAAAACCGCAGTCCTGCTGTTTTTTGAGAGTACTCATTTAAATCTAACTAAATTGGTATACATTGGATTTAGATCAGAAGGGCTATATCAACATGTTCCTACATTGGCATTATTATTTCATACCGAAAGATATGCTGTTGGTACTAAAAGTGTACAACCATGCAAGGATCAAATCTAGGTTTTTTAACAACTAGCTAAAATAGCAAGTGATTAATCTAGTTACTTGCTAAAGGTGATTAAGATTTCCAACTTGCTTAATATTCGCTGAAAGCGCTCTATTTGCTTTTCACTAATATTACTTTATAAATTATTAGAAAAAATCACAAATTTAATAAGTATGATTGCGCGTGAAAAAAATATTTCCAATATTATCTCTTTTCTGAAACTACATTTAGACAACCTTGCAAACAGTGTTGATCAAGATCAGTCAGCTTCTGAATATCTGGATCTACACTGTTTGTCATGCAATTTGTGCAATGATACATGATTTGGTTGACTGTGAAGGTATCTTGTATTAACTTGCTAAACATAGCAGGGGGTCGTACTAAATACCGCAAGGTGCACAAGGTACCGCAAGGTACCGCAGGGTAAATAATAATACTGTAAAGTTGGGGGTTTTGGTACCGCAAGGTTGGTAAAAATGCAATGATGTATATAAGCAAAATACAGGGAAATCTTAAGGGGGAATCTAGATGATGACAACCTTTGATAAAAAACAACATTTATAGAAAGAATGCATACATATTCAGGTAAATATATGTACATGTATATACAAATGAAAAGAATACTCCATAAATCAAGCTCCAGCCGTGACAAAAAAACGACAAGTCTTGCTTGGCCCAAGTTGTTCTTACAATGTAAGCTCTGGTGACTCAATGTTACACAGTCAGCGACACAACGAACGGCATATTCAGTTTGTAGAACATTTTTTGCCACAATTAAGGCATGGATAACAAACTGTGTTGTCTATAATGCCTCAGTTCATGCGCGGATCCAAAAGCTTTGTCAGAGGGGGTCCAACACAGAAAACATTTTTGTTTTCTTTTTTTTTTAGTTGAAGAGGGGAGAGAGGATCCAAATACCACTAAAACGGGCCATCATCGGCCCGCCAGGGAAATGTCGTTTCGCCGGCGTGCCGATGATGGCCCTACATTGAATCTAGCTTGGTAGCTTTATGATTTTTCAATTTCTCAACGAGACGCGTCCAAAAAGTATCCACAAAGAATAAAATATAAGAACTATATGACCACTTTACGATAGAAAAAAACGTCTTGGCTAGCGCTATGTCGATGTTATTACTCCTATTGTATAATCGATAATTAATCGCATTAGCGATAGTGATTTTTGGTGTCCGACGTTAGCATTGATCTACACAAGTTTATCTGTCCAAATATTAGTGATGTATACGGTATCATTTGGGCATCGTAACTAGAAAACCTGACTTTGTTGCAGGTATACAACAAAGGCGCAGACAAGTCTGTGCATCCGCACAGTCTGATCAGGACCTTTGTTATTCACTCTCTTATTAGTATGGTAGTTAATAGTATCACTTGCAAACTTTCAGGATTCTAGTCACTCTCTTATTAGTATAATGGTAATTAATATTGCCACTTGCAAACTTTCAGGATTTTAGTTAGTCTCTGAAACTTAGTCACTGTGAGACTGATCCCGAGGTTATTAAACTTTTTTCATGCTCAACTCAGCTGAGTATGAAATTAACCCTGCTCATTAATGTTAAATTGTCAACAATTGTTGGCATTTTAATATTTATTAGCATGATAAATACAACATATGAGAGACTTAAAGCAATAAATTCTTTATTTGTTGTTTTTTTTATGAGCGGTTGAAATTTCGTGCTAAGTTGAGTTGAGCATGAAAAAAGTTTTATAACCTCAGGGCCTTGTATGAGTCTTGGCCCATCTATCAATGACATTTCTTTTCTTTTTTCAGATTAACATCTTTGCTGACTCTGGACTGGTCTTTTGATGCATTTCTGTGATATTACATGTGTCTTATTTATTGTTTGGGAACAAATAAAATTGCAATATTTTCAATTCAATGTTTACGTTGTTGTTGATTATAATATTAATTAAATATATGGTGTCACATGTAATCAAGTGAAAACAATTTGCCGTTGTCGTTGTCCTGGGCCCGAAATTGCAATGCCTCCTTATATTTAAGGAAGACTTAAGTTAAGTATTGATATTTCAACATGCTATATGAAATGCTAAACAAATTACCTGGAACGATGTGGTATTTGTGCTCAAAGATATCATTGTGGTTTTCAGAAATAAAAAATGAAACTATTTTGATTTTAATCAGTTTGAAACCTTATTTTTCGCATCCTGAAAAATGAATACTTTAGTTAAGTCTTCCTTAACTTGAAGGAGGCATTGTTATTCCGGGCCCTGGTACATATCTTTATTCGTTATATGCAAAGCCTGGCACCAGTACAACGAGCGCCTACGAGCTCTGAAAATTAGTATTGTTGAACTCGCCTCAGGTATGCCTGACACCTACAATACTTGGTCAGCTACAGAGACTGTATCCCTTTACCTGCCATCGGTAACTGTTGTCGTCTGCTGATAACCTTTGCAATCAGTTTGGACTTAGATTTGACCGTAGGGTCAAACTGTTTGAAAGTCTGATGGTATTTCCGAAATAATCGCTTGAAAAATAAAAATTTATGTCGTTTAAACAAAGTGAATTAGACATAAATTGACTTTCTCTTGCGGTCCTATAAGCAAATTAACATATGTGTTAGGTAAGGTCGCTTTTAGATAGATATCACGTGCATTTTTTGCACGTGAGATTTTGTCTTAGCGCCTAAAGGTATGTCTGAAGAATTCATTCAAGCTAGGGTCAGTTAGTGAAAATACTCATAGCTCTTGAACCACATGGTAAATTTGGATCAAATTCCACACTTCTTCTTTTTTTAAACTTTGTCCAGCAGCCACTGGTATGCAAAACCGTGACGAGGCTGCTTGGAGAATTTCAAACTTAGAAATCTGCTGAAAATCACAATATCTTTTTTTAAATTGAAACCTAATATGCAAATCGAAATCATCAATAACTACAAAATTTTAAAGACTTGGTATCGACGTACTATAATCACTTTTTGAATCCGTCTGTCTATTCAATTTGCTTTTTACATATTCCTACTTGCACTGGATATGATTAATCTACGTTCAACACGGATCGTGCACATTGCAGTCAGTTGATTCTGGTCTTAAAATGGCGTGATCTCGACGTGGGCTTTATATTCCTCCTCTCCACAACCCCATAAACAATTTAAAATAAAACGTGAGTAAAACATTGATGAAAAGCAATTGCATCATTAAAGTAAACCCTTTTTCGTCTCACTAAGTTACAGAATCAAACAAGACCAAACCCTGTTCTGGACCTGCGTCGCCAAAATACTGATTCTTTATTATATACTAAGAAATGAAATACAGGGAAATATTGATAATATAAAATGTAAATTTGAAAAAGTTATATTTCACGGCTGTGAAAATATAAAAAAAAAAAAAAAAAAAATTGTATTTCACGGCTGTGAAAATATAAAAGTAAGTAAGGGTGAGTAATAGCTGTCCCCTCAGGCCACGAACAGCGTGGGATCATGAATCGATACAATCAAGCACCACACATACGGGAAAGTGACAAACTCACAGATAGACAGCACAAACGAAAGCCAAGAGGTCAGCCCTTTCCCAGCAGATGACCACAAGACACATATATCTGGCATGCACAAAGGCATAGCAAACACAAGGCAGAACAGCATAAAAGATCCACAAAAATAGTACCGCCTTGGAACGGTCAGTAAAATATTTACTGGGGGTCTTAACCCGGTGTCATGGCGCCAACCTCACCCTAATTCAAATGTAGATCAAGACACATAGATGTTACGATGTATAATGTCAGGAACATCAGAATCAGTGATGGTTGCGTATACGCACAAATACGCAAAGGTTTAGGTATGCACCTGGTCACCTATACGAACCGTCATACGGTACTTTTTCTACTATTAGTCCAATATAAGGGCGATTTGTCTGAGATAGAATTCATTGTGTCTTTATTTAGTAACGCTTGCATGATTTTATTACCTATTTTGAAGATCTTGGAGATCTTGTGCACTTCTCTCTATATAAAGGGTGGAATTGCCCATTCTTGTTAGGGGACATTATAAAGATACCGTAACGAGGTACGATATAGAGACGCTATTCATTATTATAGAAAGAGTTATCTCTTATTTGTGTCCCCTCCTACGTTGGAGGCCGAATGTTGGTGAACCACAGAATCTGAAACCTGAGGGCACTTAATAGCTGTCCCCTCAGGCCACGAACAGCGTGGGATCAGTTCACAAGATCCGCTACTTCCAATGTAGCCAGGACGAGTTGTTAGCCAACCGGCTGGAATTGCGATCAAACAAACCAGACGACGTAAAGAGTCAAGATCGCACTTAAAATCACGCGGGTTCTATAAGAAGTCCCATAGAAATAAATCCGACGTCCCAGTACGGAGAGACGATTAGATAAATATTATCTCAGAGCCGATTGACTTAAGTGTCAGCAAAGTGTGGCCAAGAAGATATAGTGTTCGCGAAACGCGTATACTAATGCCCAGGTCACACATTCACGGGTCACCTCGCCGGTTCTACTACGGATTAAACCTCACGGATGACCACGGAAATGCCAATTTCCGTAGCCCGATACGGATGCACTATACACGTATGATTAAGAACTACTACGTATGATTAGGGATGCAATACGGAAAGCTGCGGACCAATACGGATTGCAATACGCTGCAAATTTGACAAAATAGTAAATTACGATCTATACTGAGAGAAACTTCTAAACCGCCACTCGATATTTTCTCATATATCTTAACATATATGATACATACATGGATAAAATTTACACTTAATAAGGAAAAATCAATTTAACAGAACTTGTAAAAATTTCATTTTCATAAATTGAAATTAACATGCTCAATTGATAAACTGTATAAAGTTCATTTTCACACAAATGCTAAAATTTGAACTCATCGCTTAAACCGAGTATTCCAGGGACCTAAAGTGAAAGCCACCAACTTTATGGTGTTATAAATGGACATTATTGAACATTTTTGGGTTTCGCTTTTATTAAGTAGGAATTTCCAGGCAATCCACAATGTTCCTATGGAAGCCCATATGACATTAAACAACACAAAAATACCTTATGGAGATGACATGTTTTTTTCCACAATATTATTGAAACTTTCTGGTGCTGTAAATGGACATTATTGAACACTATCGCGTTTATTTTGTAATAAAGTAGCATTTTTCATGCAATTCAGTGCTCCTATGGAGGCCCATATGGCCTAAAAGAACACAGAAATGTGTTTATGGTGATGAAAAGTTTTGTCTACAATATTATTGAAACATCCGTCACCCATTAATCGTGTACTGCGCGTCAATCTCGACACTTCTGCCATTCAATTGCAGCATTTGTGCATCACCGCATCAAAGTATGGTGGACTATACAGGACATTTTACGACATACGTAATACTCAGTTTTTGTCGATTTTTCTCGTCATACGAGTGCAAAAATGAAAAATGACCGACAGGTTGTGGTGTAAACTTTCGGCTCTATCAAAACATGTCAAACTTTATGATTAATTATGAATCAGTCTAAGCGAGGCCCCGTTTTCGATTGAACCCACAGCCTGACCCCTCTACTTTATACTCATACAACCCAAACATTGGCATTTTTGTGATAAAATAAAGTTGTGGATAGTTCTCGATGAAAATATGAGTATACACAAGGCGGAAAACATTTAGCATCGTGTGCCACGTGCAAAACCGGTATTAGTACTCTATCGTTACGCATAAATGAACATCCCTATCGAATCAAATTTTGTTATGTTTAATGGACGGATACATATGCCCAAATACACAGTGTCAAATATCATCATAAACAGTTTAATAATAAATTAGCTATATTGAAAAATGTGTTTTATTAACTGGCGGTTTAGAAGTTTCGTTCAGTATATGTTTTATGTCTTCCTGCTTCAATCATTAAAGAGTGACTTGAACAGCAAAAGTTAGCCAGAAAGGTAGAGCTATGTTGAAGTAGGTTTCAACTTCTAATATTAACTTAAAATGTTTACTAGACTTCAGTCGATGGTCCACCATCGCAAATACCCGCTTTTGAGCTAACCAAAGCATCTGCAAAGTTTGAAGTTGCTACGTCCAACCGTTTAGGGGGAGATGCATTTACAAGAAAGTACATAATTTCACTTTTGACCTTGACCTTAGGTCAAGGAAAAACAGGAAACGTTGCCTAGTATCCTCTACAACATATGACCTATGTACCTGCAAAGTTTAAAGCTGCTATGTCCAACAGTTTAGGAGGAAATGCATTTACAAGAAATATTTAATTTGACCTTGACCTTGGGGTCAAGGTCACATAAGGCATTGCCCTCTACATCATGTGACCTATGTAACTGCAAAGTTTGAAGTTGCTACGGTCAATGGTTAATGAGATGCATAACCAAGAAAAATACATTATTTAACCTTGACCCCAAGGTCAAGGGGGTCAAGGTCACACAAAATGTTGACCAGTACCCTCGACTTCATGTAACTGCAAAGTTTGAAGTTGCTAGGGCCAATGGTTAATGAGATGCATTACCAAGAAAAATACATTATTTAACCTTGACCTCAATGTCAAGGGGGTCAAGGTCACACAAAACGTTGCCCAGTACCCTCGACATCATGTGACCTATGCACCAGCAAAGTTTGATATTGCTACATCCCACGGTTGAGGAGAAGATGTATTTACAAGAAAATACATTAAATGACCTTGAACTTCAGGTCAAGGTCACATGAAATGTTTCCCAGTGCCCTCTACATCATGTGACCTATGCACCTACAGAGTTTGAAGTTACTACGTCAAAAGCTTTAGGAGGAGAAGCATTTACAAGAAAATTCAATATTTGACCTTTGACCTTAACCTTGGGGTCAAGGTCACACAAAAGGTTGCCCAGTGCCCTCTACATCATGTGACCTATCCAGCTACAAAGTTTGAAATTGCTACGTCTAACCCTTTAGGAGGAGATACATTTACAAGAAAATACATTATTTGATCTTTGACCTTGACCTTGGGGTCAAGGTCACACAAAATGTTGCCCAGTACCCTTAACATCATGTGACCTATTCAGCTACAAAGTTTGAAGTTGCTACATCAAAAGGTTCAGAAGGAGATGCATTTACAAAAAAATTCAATATTTGACCTTAGACCTTGACCTTGGGGTCAAGGTCACACGAAATGTTGCCCAATACCCTTTACATTATGTGACCTATTCAGCTACAAAGTTTGAAGTTGCTACTTCAAAAGGTTTAGGAGGAGATGCATTTACAAGAAAATTCAATTTTTTGACCTTTGACCTTGACGTTAGGGTCAAGGTCACCCAAAATGTTGCCCAGTACCCTCTACATCATGTGACCTATTCAGCTACAAAGTTTGAAGTTGCTACGTTTGACCGTTTAGGAGGAGATACATTTACAAGAAAATACATTATTTGACCTTTGACCTTGACCTTGGGGTCAAGGTCACCCGAAATGTTGCCCAGTACCCTCTACATCATGTGACCTATTTACCTACAAAGTGTCAAGTTGCTACCTGTTACGGTTTAGGAGGAGACACATTTACAAGAAACGTGACGGACGGACGTACGCACGGACGGACGGACAGACAGACGGACAGATGGACGTACGGACGACGGACCGACTTTGACACGAAATTAATGTACCCTTTTTTTTCTAAAGAAAAAAGCGGGTATAGTAATGTAAAGCTTTTGGTGATTCTTCAACTTCTGAGTGTCATTGCTGTGTACAACAACCAGCTAAACGCTGCCTAAATAGTTCCGACTTAAAGACTTATCTATTGATGAGATGGTAGGGGCCTGATGCTTTGGCTGTTTGTCGGGCCCACCGGGGTTTACCTGTTGGATTTCTTTTGCTCCAGTATTCAGTTTAATTTACTGTTGAGTCCTTATCCTTGCTTTATCTCCTTGTTATATCTTGATTTATATGTTTTAGGAGATGATGCATTGATAAGTTAGGGGTCTTTCATGCAAACCAAATATCTATGTGTCTTGATCCACATCTGAATTAAGGGTGAGGTTGGCGCCGTTAAACCGGTTTAAGCCCTCCAGTAAAATATTTTACTGACCGTTCCAAGACGGTACTTCTTTTGTGGATCTTTTATGTTTTTGTTCTGTCTTGTGTTTGCTATGTTTTGTGCGCGTCTGTTTATATGTGCTTCGTGGTCACCTGCTGGGAAAGGGTTGACCTCTTGGCTCTCGTTTGTGGTGTCTTCTGTGAGTTTGTCACTTTCCCATTGGTATCCTGGGTCAGGTGTGGTACTTGATTGTATCGATTCCTGATCTTTGCAACCTTACTTACTTTATTTTAAATATTGATAATGTTTATTTTGACAATATGGTTATCAGAGCTCCAACTGAATAAAGCCAACACCTCTGATACCGAAGCCACATTTTTAGACTTGCATTTGTCAATTTCTAATGATATTGTTTCTACCAAAATTTATGATAAACGTGACGACTTTGAATTTCCCATTTTTAGATGGTGATGTTCCTCGTTCTACATCTATGGAGTCTATATCTCTCAACTCATTCGTTTTGCTAGAGCATCTAGCTATGTTGCTGACTTCAACACTCGCAATAAATTGTTAACTCAGAAACTTCTTAAACAAGGCTATTGGTATCGTAAACTTCGCAAACATTTACAAAATTTTATAGGACTTTCGGAACCCGATTTCTATGGTGACTTGGTGTATAAATTGAAGAAGATTGTTGGCTCTAATAACTTTTCAGCGCAGTTCATTAAAATAATTTCCCATTATAAAAAGATTGGCTATATTAATGTATTGCAACAGACTGCATGCTTGGTGGTCATCCCAATCACGGTTGGCAACTTTGCTTTCGTCTTTAATTGCACGCCGGTGGGTCGGACTTCAGACTCTATGATGGTTCCGACTTGAAGACTTATCTATGGATGAGATGGTAGGTGCCTGATGCTTTGGCTGTTTGTCGGGCCCACCGGGGTTTACCTGTTGGATTTCTTTTGCTCTGGTATTCAGTTTTATTTACTGTTGAGTCCTAATCTTTGCTTTATCTCCTTGTTATATCTTGATTTATATGTTTTAGGAGATGATGCATTGATAAGTTAGGGGTCTTTTGTGCAAACCAAATATCTATGTGTCTTGATCCACATCTGAAATAAGGGTGAGGTTGGCGCCGTTAAGCCGGTTTAAGCCCTCCAGTAAAATATTTTACTGACCATTCCAAGGCGGTACTTCTTTTGTGGATATGTTATGTTTTTGTTCTGTCTTGTGTTTGCTATGTCTTTGTGCGCGTCTGTTTATATCTGCTTTGTGGTCACCTGCTGGGAAAGGGCTGACCTCTTGGCTCTCGTTTGTGGTGTCTAACTGTGAGTTTGTCACTTTCCCGTTGGAATCCTGGGTCAGGTATGGTACTTGATCGTAACGATTCCTGATCTTTGCAAACTTACTTACTTTTATGAATCTTGAAGCATACCAATAATATCAGCTTCCCACACATACCCCAAAACCATGCTTATACAAAAGTAAACAGACATTTGATGCCTTAATGGGTTTTCCAGCTGAAGCAAGTGATCGAAGCATGTTATGGCATTGTTTTGGATATCTGTAGTTTAGCATTTGGTTTAACCTTATTCAGTATTTGACACATTGAGCCATATATGTTACAGCTGGAGGATACTGTCCGCATTCACTTAAAACAAAAAAATATTCAGCAGTGTTTTGATGAAGACAAGCATATCTTATACAAAACTTGATATGTACTTTTTCTTTTTTAGTTTTGGCTGTATTCGTAGCCCCAAATTTCGGAGCCATAACAGAGAACAGGTTTAACAATAGAGTCAAATAATTTGAAAATATCTTTTGGGCAAAATAGACCAAAGTGATGCTGATATTGAACGATTTTGAAAACAGCTTTACTTGCTTGAAGAGCCAGAACGTCCTTGGTCTTTGGCCAGATGAGTTTTGGTGTAAAATAAATTCCCAAATATTTATAAAATGACACATCATCTACAACTTCTCTCATGTAGAACCACTTTTCTGTTTGCTTAAGTACTCCCCCATTTCGAAACACTATAATATTTTGTCTTTAACAGGTTTAAGCGCATACCAACAGATAAAAAAATCGTTCAATACAATTGATTTGATGTTGTAATCTTATGATAGTATCACTGAAGCTAGCGTCATCATCAGCAAACATAAGTGCAAAAATGTCTTCCATTTGTTGGGTTACAAAAATACCTAGATTACATTCGCTTAAAATATATATGAGATTAAATCATTTATAAATAAAGAAAATATTATAGTAGAGCTGACGCATCCTTGCCTGGTACTAATATAGCATTCGAAAACCTGTGTTAAACCATTTTTAAGTTTGACACATGACTTCTATTGGGAATACATAGAGGATCTTACATGAGTGCTCATGTTTTATTGAATTTATTAAACGAGTTGGGGAAAAGAGATAAAATTTCTGCCGTAAAAACATTATAATTTTGTCATTATGTACGTCATTTATTATGGACGTCATAACGTTTCCCGAAAATCGATAAACCACTAGTGGTTAACAGATTTTATTGCATGGCGTTATTTCACTCTCAGACGCGACGTCATATGATAAATTGATTTAAATATTATTAAAAACTTACCATCTTGTTTTATGCCTTTCCCTTCATGTGAGTTCCAAAGATTTGTGTATTGTATGCTATCGAATGCACGTTTAAAGTCAAAGAAAATGCAGTAAAATCTGCCCTGTCCCCACATAAATAATATTGAACGAGAGCGTGGAGAGAGTGTTACGACATAAAGCCGGTCAGGAAGGAAGAGGGGAAATCTTATTGGAAAATTCCTTTATGCGATGACGATGCTACCAGGGAAAAATAATGCACACAACTAGCAAAAACTTTTCAGTACTTTATGTACTATGAAAACATCAACAACACATTAATATACAATGACACCACCTACGCTGTTATTTCTGGCTAATTGACCATCCTATACTAGAGCAAGTTGCCACTCCAAGATCATTTAAATTAGAACCAATCTTGGACTGTCCTGTTCTAGATGTACGTCAACTAGTCAGAAATAAGAGACGTAAAGAATATGATTAACATATAGCTTAAGTTCTCATAAATAAAAAAAAAATTGGGCCCTTTAATATTTCAGTTCTTGTATTGACGAGAAATCTCGAGATTATACGCCTCTCGCGAACACTATGTCTTCTAAGCTGCACGTGTGTCTATTTCAGACCATCGGCGCTGAGGTGATCGAGCCTGTACTTTGGTCGTCACTGGTTTCACGTAATATTTCTTACGCGTACTGCTGATCGTCGTTCAAGACGTCAGGATTAATATAAGTAGTTCTTCCTGATCATATCCCCACGTTGGGGTGTCAGATTCACATAAAACAATTCAAGCCGGTTGGCTTCCCATTCGATTGTGCTACGTGGTAACGATTGGGCCTTGATCCACGCTGGTCGTGGCCTGAGGGGGACAGCTAATATGTGCCCTCAGGTTATAATCGTACGGCTCACCAACATTCAGCCTCCAACGTAGGAGGGGACACAAGAGACGATTCTGCAAAAAACAATCTATATTTAGAATCTCAGAATCACTCTTTTGCGTCAATAATGGGGTTGTTCGTTCGAAGTTCACAAAAATAGAAATAATTTCAGTGGTCTTACTCTTTTAAATTACATCCTAACCCTATAAACGCGCGATTAGCCCTCACCTGTGGGTGTATGGCTAACGGCTCCCATGCGGTTAGGACGGATCGGCTTTTCTAAATATCCACACTTAAAATTATATAATAGAGAAGTATTTTTAGTGACTGGCCTATGTCAGCGCTAAACAATACCTCTTATGCCAAACGAACAAACCCATACGTAACAAACTTTTCTATACACTGTCGTAACGTCACCCTGGTTGAGACGCTATCGCAGCCGAAACATCAAGATCCTGTGGCCCTCTTTCCCTTCAAGGTCACGTTATCTAGATAGTTTCGAGTTTTACAAATACTGATACCAATTCTCTAAAAATTCCAGGAAAAGGTTGAACAGTGTGGTGCCGACGTAACGTTTAGACGTTTTCGTCGGACATCACCCTGCCCACGCACTAATTTCGTACATGTATAACGTATCAGTTGTAAACAACTAATTATGACCTCTCGGCAAAAATATTTACATCAATATTGAGAGATTACATTCTGCTGTTTTATGTGTGTAAAACCTTACAATGTTTTCTTATATTTATTTTGGTGTAACAAATATTTTTACATTTACTTTGGTGTAACAAAAATATTTTACATTTACTTTGGTGTAACAAAAATATTTTACATTTACTTTGGTGTAACATTACACCTACCTAATCTCTAAACATACATGTCAGCTATCACCTTATTTATGTAAGTGTGTTGTAGTGTATGCACCTAACCCTTATTCTTATATGCGTCAGATATAACTCGAGGTGACACATACAGGTCGCTACAGAAAGTCGACTATTACTGGCAGTTAAATCGTCTTTCCAACAACGCCATATAAAATCACAACAATTTAAATTCTAGCTGCAAAAATTGTTTTTCACCTATCGGTCCCTGGTAAATCTTTCAGCACACCATTATAGTTTTATGTGCAGGCCCGACATGGCCTATGACTACTTTTGTCCGAAATAACCCAACGAGTCCATCCGGACAGCTTTTACTATAGCCGCAAGAATGGTCCCAGCAGATTTTTAGGCAATACGCATGTGCGTAGCTTTATACGCAAGTGCGTAACAATCGCTATTTTCACCGAAAAAACGGGACGTTATTGATAACACCCGAAAGAACTCATACACGGAATGCTGGCCGATTCAACAGACGACAAAATAGAAAACGAGTGACTTATTATTTCAATACAATGTGACATGCTAGAGACATCGCGATTCAATGCAATTACACGAATCGCCATCGCCCTGTCATGTACAATTTCAACACAGTTACAATATATATAACTTCACGTACCTTTTAAAATAATGAATAGCGTCTCTATATCGAACCTTTCAACGGTATGTTTAAAATGTCCCCTAACAAGAATGGGAAATTCCATCCTTTATATATTGAAAAACGCACAGGATTTCCAAGATGTTCAAGAAAAGTAAGGAAATCGTGCAAGCGTTGATAAATATAGACACAATGAATTCCATCTCAGACAAACCGACCTTTTATTGGGACTATCAATAGAAAGAGTACCGTATCATGGTTCGAATAGGTGACCAGGTGCATACCTAAACATCTGCGTATTTGTGCGTATACGCAACCATCGCTGATTCTGTTATTCCAGCCATTCTGCATTGTAACAGAGAGAATATATTATCCATAGTGCTATATCCCTTCCGAAAGCCTGCCTGTGACTCATCTAAGACATTGTTTGTTTCTGCCCAATCAGTTAGTCTTATTGCCAGAATTTCCATTCAGAGTTTATATACTAAATAGTTAATAAGTGCAATGGCTCTGTAGTTTTCATGCTTGTTACTTGGTCCACTTTTATGTATTGGGGATATAATACTCTCACACCAGCTGTCTGGAAAAATCCCACTGTTGAAAATATTGTTGAAATGTTTAAGCAAAAATGACATAATATCATCTAAAATAGTAAGTGAGTATGATCAGGAAATACCACAATCACAAACCGCAGACAACCCCGTGGCATCGCGAGGAAGAGCCGCCCAACCATCGCGAGACACCAGGAAGACAAAATAAGCAAAGCAACCAGCTGTCTCTTCCCCATCAAGATGATTGCAATACTATAGTACTGCCGCATTAATAAGAAACGCGAAAAACCGACTTTAGGTGCATCTTTTCACGTTATTTTCTCTAGAACTTTTCGATTTGCGGATAGAAAAAGCTGCAGTGTTTTTTGACAAAATTTTCAACCTGTTGTGTTTTTCTGTAATTAGATGGAATTTTGGCATATTTTTGGCTCTTTTCAACGGGGGAGTATTACTGTTGGTAGAATGGACTGACCCAGTTTATTAATATTATGCAACGGTTGACTAAATAATTCGTCCGTGATCCCCGTGTTGGTTATATACTGAACAAAAGTGAAAACGCTACACCTGAATAGTTTGCCATTTATATGAAAAATAATGCAATCCAGTAAAGCAAATGAAAGTGTATCTGACTGTTCAGAGACTGGGTTATGCATAAAGTAAAAGGTTTACGGATGTTGTCCCGAGGAAACACATGAAAGTAAGAAAGAGGGCAAAGATCAGGAATCGATACAATCAAGCCCACACCTGACCCAGGATACCAATTGGAAAGTGATAACTTCACAATTAGACATCACAAACGAGAGCCAAGAGGTCAGCCCTTTCCAAGCAAGGGACCACAAGGCATCAATAAACAGACGCGCACGAAAGCATAACCCAAACAAGACAGAAAAAAAAAATGTGACAGGGGTCCAATTTTTTAGGTTACACATTTGAACAGAAATCTTACACAGTTTAGGCCTTCAGAAACCCACTGCCAACCGACTGAACGAAATTGTACTCTTAGACATGTGACAACCAAAAATATGTATTGATCGTTTAGAAAAGCAACCTAAGAAAGCGGGTTTGTCGTCAAATTGGCCAAGCTTGATATTTTAATACTGGAATCTCCATAGGAAAATCAATGTGTTGTTGCATCTTAGTCTGAGCACATTACTGGTCGAGAAAAGATAGGAACAATGTGCTGATAGTTCTACATGATTAGGCAAAAGGAAGAAACTTATCGAAAATCGTGATAAATCGAAGATTACCAAATATTTAATAATTTCCCTATTTGTTTTGTCAAAGGGAGACATTTTACTTTTTTTTTTTTACAAATTTGATAAATTCTGAATTGATTTCTGAGCTTGTTTCAAGTGATAATGTAATTTTCTTGTGTATTAATGCAACACAAGTATGTCGATTTCTGATAAGCATAACAATCTTTTTTGCGCATGCGCGATTGCAAACTTCAGTGAACAAAGCTTTAAACACAACAATCGAATTAACTCAGACATCAAAACGAAACAAATTGGTGGAGCTTCGACGAATCGATTGCTGGATGTCTTGAAAACATTATTAAGCTTTAGTTAATACTTTTCGTCCAAATATAAAATATTGTAGTGTAGCATTTTCACTATTGTTCAGTATAGCATAAAGTGTAGATTACATATAAATTACTGCTGCATAAATAAGAATCGCGAATAAATGACTTTAGATGTACGTTTTCAATTTAAATCGCATTGAGCATTCAATAATCGTGAATCATTTCAGGCAGTATTTTGACAAAAGATATTAGCGGGTATTATGGCTAATTTTTGCTCTAATAATTCTGAAGGTAGAATTTGGGCATTTTATTCCACTTATTTGACACTTGACAGGGATAATCCTGAAATAGGCCTAATCGAATTTGTTAGAAAACCATTATTTCTGCTAAAATGGACGTTATTTTTAGCTGGGCCTAATATATAAGCTATTCAACGCTCATGTCAATTATGCTCTAATATAGATATTCAGGATTATTGGGCCCTTCAAATTTTGCAAAGGGCCCATAGAAATTTCAAATGGCCCATTAAAATTATGCAATCTGCATGGATTTGAACAGGGTATGGGCCATTGACCAATTTTAAGGGCCCATCATCATTTTGGTCCAGGATTATCCCTGACTTGAGTGTTACCATTGAAAGAATGTACGTAAACAACTCAGATTAACTAATTACAAAAAAATGAATGGTTGACTATAATACTACATATGTAGTTGAAAATGATTAGGCCGTTTACCACTATAAAAGTTGTTCTTATAAAACTGTCTATAATAGCCACATCAATCTGTTTTAGTAGAAAATGTCCTTATCAACATAGCAGGATCAAGCTGATCGTATTGGATCAGTTGGATTTGTGTCTACGCTAATAGAACCGATACTATCAACTGAATGGCAGCGCTTAAAAATAAAACTGGCATGTACAAAACAATCGCGATTTTAAAATGTGTGATGCTTTTGAGACTTACCTGTAGAAATTTAAGTACAGATATATAGGCCGGCACATGGCTGTTACACCGTTTGAATTCCCCCCGCTTTTCAGAAAGCCTAAAAATGTCGAAATTCCCAAGAGATTAGTGGTCAGGGCAGTAGTAGTAGATTCTTCAAACAATTTTCTTCTGACACTGCAGGATTTTCTAATCCACATTTGAGCCTAACGTTCGGAAAAATGTAAGTAATAAAATAATATTCCAGATTTTCGCGTTTCTTATTATTGCGGCAGGACTATAGAACGGACACAAAGAAACGTACAGCAAAACATGGAACAATTACAGACTCCCACAATGGGAGTAACAATAAACAAAAAGTCAACAACAATAGAACCACCGCCTTAGAACGGACAGCAGCCTAAGCCACCTGGGGGGTGGCTTAAATGCATTTTACTGGTACCAAATCTTCGCCCTAGATTCTGCTGTTGTTGAAGTACAAGAAACGTTCAGCTCGCATGGAGGCCATCTAACTAATGCAATGTATCATCATGGAGAAACACTCTAATCAAATTAACACACCATGATGAAACAAAGAAAATGGCTCATGACTCACAGATAGTCAGAGCTAAAGAAAACCTCAAGTTGAGCCACGGTGGGTCCAGCTACAGATAAGCATCAGGCACCAACCCACCGATTAAAGCTTTACGCCAGAGCCGTCATAGAGTCTGAGGCCTGACCCACCGTCGTGCAATTAAAGAGGAAACCATAGCTATAAACCGTGATTGGGTTTAAAACTAGGCATGCAGACTGTCGCATGATATCCAAGTTATATCCAACCTGTGTATAAAGTTTTACTATCTTTTTGAATTGATCACTAAAATTAGGTTTTCCAACAATTCGTTTGAATTTATAAACTAAATCACCATAAAATACAGGTTCTGATATGCCTTGTTGCAGAAGAGTTTTTAACCCAATGTTGTATTTAACAATTAACTCTGGGTGTCTGTGGTAGAATTTAGAAAATGTTTTTCGAATTTTATGATATCTATAACCTTGTTTTAATAACTTAGCAGTAAAAAAAAAGTTTCTGTTGTTGAAGTCCTCAACATTAGAACACACTCTAGCAAAACGAATAAGCTGAGAAATATATACACCATAGGAAGAAGAGCGAGGAACATCTCCATCAAGAAAGGGGACATTTACTATTTCAAAATTAAAATCATCCCATTTATCATAAATTTAAGAAGAAACTATGCCATTTGTTATTGACAAGTTCAAGTCTAAAAACGGAGCTTCAGTATCAGAATAATTCGCCTTATTTAACTGAAGTTCAGTGGGATATATCTGACCTACCATTTGTTCAAAATAAGGATTATCAATATTAAGTAAGTCATCTAAATATCTGGAGGTTGAGTTAAAAGCTTTAATAATATCAGTTTGATTATTGTCAGACAGAGACAACATAAAGTCTCTCTCATAACAAAACAAAAACAAATCTGCAACAAGAGGAGCACAATTAGTACCTATTGGAATACCTACAATTTGTCTATATAATTTTGAGCCAAATCTTATAAATATATTGTCCAAAAGATAATGGAGCGCATCACACATTTTTTGACATGACCACAATTTATATCGTTGAGGTTGTTCAGAAGTAAAAAAGGGCATTTTATCACTACAAGCAAAATAAAGTGAGCCCTCTCTGTTAAATGTTTGTTCAATTAATTCTTTTAGTTTTTCTTTGATAAGGTTATGTGGCAATGTAGTATAGAGAGTAGAGAAATCAAATGTAGACAAGCCAGATGCTAGAAAACCTCTAGACTTCAATTTATTAAGAATTTCACCTGAATTTTCAATAGACCAAAATAATTTTTTAACATTTCTTTCATAAACTGTTGTGCAATATTTAATAACATGGTTTTTAATCGCAGTGAGGCAAGAGGTCAAAAGAATAGACAACTCCGTAGTTGTACATGCTTAAAACTGCCTTAAACAATTCAATACACAGTTCATCAGCCCCCTCCAGATCGATCAGAGTTTAGTTTACTAATAGCATACCGAATTTCTGCTTCAGTTATATGTGATTCTAAGGCATCTGCATCATTGTTTTGAGTTATATTTTGCAAAGGATGATTTTGATCAATATCAGCCTGTTTGATAGGATGGAAATAAGGATTGAAAGTAACTGACCGAAGCTCTATTGCTAATATTGTTTTTAGGTGTATGTTTACTTTTTCCGCTTTTTATAGTGGCCCAGAAATCTTTAGGTTTATTGCTAGAATCAATGAGTAGTTTTGGCCGTTTTTATGTTGTTTCTTTTTAATTTTACACAGACTTTTGAAATGGTTTCTTTCTTTTTTATTCTCTATTAAATCTGCATTTGAATTACTTTCTCGGATTTTTTATGTACATTGTTTTTTCTAGTTTTCATGTTTGTTCAATTTTGGTCCCACCATTCTGATTGAACACCCTTAAATACTGATGATTGTCAAATGGAAAGCTTGAAATATATGACGTCATATTGTATAAAAAGCTGCCACGCTTAAAAATGTATATAATAAAAAGAAAATTCAAATTTTGCCATGAATATGCCATTTATTTCATCTCGTGAAGCGAGAAATAGTACATTTCATTCATGGCTTCGCCACTCATAAAATATGCATTTTTCGCTTCACTCGATGGAATAAATGGCATATTCATTCAAAATAATTAAATATTCTCTTTATATTGGCATATCTACTCGGGAAGACTATATAAATTAAATGACTGCCGCCAAGGAATGTTGATGAGATTTATATGTGTGCAAGGTTTTATACAAAGGAATGGAAGCTGTTGGTGTTACAGATTACACAAATCAGGGGACCCCCTTAGTGTTGCGTACGTAAAAAAAATGTTAAACCTCCAAAAGATATGAAAATTTGTTTTTAAAACCGCACAGAATAGAAGGTGCACATCTTCCATATGTCAGGAATCAGTATGCAAGGTGTGAATAAAAAGGAATGAAAACTGTTCGAGTAACTGTTACAGATTACACAATTTAGCCACGCCAAAGGCGGTGTAGATGTAATAATGTCTACGTTCAAGAATCACAATAATATAATCAAATATTATCAAATGTGCACAAAATAGAAGGTGCACATTTTCAATGTGTGAATGATCATTACGAAAATGAATGAATTAAAGCTGTGGGAGCTACAGATTATATAAGACAGACACCCCTTAGCATTTGCGATGGAAAAATGTCCAATAGGAGAGAAATTAATCAAATGGGCACAAAACAATCATTTTACAAAACTTGAATATAAAAAGGAATGAAAACTGTTGGAGTTGCAGATTACACAAACCACACACCAATTAAGCATTTTGAACGGAAAAATGTCTAAGTTCAACACTTCCAACATGAGATAATACTCATGAAATGTGCACAAGATAGAAGGTGCACATCTTCAATGTGTGAACATGTGAATGGGAATTTTTACTTTTAGAGTTACAAATCACACCAATTAGGCACCCTAAAAGTGTTGCGGACGATCGGACATACGGACGAGATAGAGTGGCCAAGGCGATGCAGGTACAGGTAATTACAATGTATCTTCATGCGATTCGCATATATTAGACGGACATATCCGGCCTGAGCTCAAAATTCGACTATCATGTCAATCAAACTATGAAGTTCAAAAATTATTCAATTACAGTTATTGATAACTGACTCCGTGGCGCAACGGTAGCGCGTCTGACTCCAGATCAGAAGGTTGCGTGTTCGAATCACGTCGGGGTCATAATTACTTTTTTAAGATTAGCTATTTTTTTACGACGATTTTGACCCGTTGTCATACGTATACCCTGTACCGTACGCGTCTATCTTTGTTCTTCCCTACACTACACAAGCCTAACCTATAGTTCAGTTCGATCCAACTATTATTTGACACTTGATACGAAGGTTAATGCGACTTCGATTCCTACAGGGCAAGAGAACGAATACAGAAATGACAATGAACAGTAAACTTGTCTTAAGCGGCCTATCAAAACGAACACCAATACTTGGTTTTCAAGACCAGTTATCGCTTAATGCAGGTCAAACGTACTGCAGAATGCTCAAAGGGGAGCATTCTGCAATACTTTCGAACTTATTCAAGCTAATATTTGTCATTAACATCTTCGATTTGTCTATTTTTGAGTGGCCGCTTAAGACAGGTTTTACTGTATACTCTGGTTTCTATCAGCGAGCAGCCACTGCGTATCCACACAGTCTCGCCGCCATGCATTTCGTTTATACTCTCGCAAAGATTGGTTGTAAATGAACACTTCATTTTTTTCATGTGAAATAATGGTCAACTGTTATATTATTAGCCAGGTGTGGATTTCACATTTTGGTGTCGATGCACTTCATTGAATGTTGATTTCTTCAGATCAGTAGATAGCATATTCTGTCTGTTAGGCACTCGGCATCCGTCATGCATGAACCATTTTCCAACCCTTTGTTTATTCCGGATCTATTGGTGCCATATACACATCCGGTAGGCGGCAATCGTAAACTCTCTTAACAATCGACGAACGTGGATCATAAATCTCTAGAAAAAATGTTGACTATCGAAAACACTGTTTCTAGCTATTTTCTATCCGCGTTCGTTGATTGTTAAGAGCGTTTTCGATTGCCGCCTACGCGGTGTGATATATAGAGCAAAACACAATGTCACAAAATGATTTCCAGTGAGACACGTTCCGTGCAGTTTACCCGGCATTTTTTTCTCTTCAAATGCTGTGACAGAGTGTTTGCTCAATATTATATGACCCGTGACATGTGATTTCCATTAATGTGTCATTTTGACAAGTGTAGACTCAGACGAGCCTATACAGCCTCCTTTTAAGCTTAGAAACTCTAAATGATGTTCAGTCAGTACTAGAATATTCAAGCGACCAGCAAAGGCTCTGATCAGACTACGCGTATGCGCAGGCTGATCTGAGGCTTTGCTGTTTGCACATACCACATTGTTGAAAATCTTATGTCGTGGGGTAAATGTGGGCTGGATGTGGTGCATGGATTAATGGATACGATTACAAGAACAAAAAGATAAAAAGAAGCTCTTTACCCTCCTAAAACGGCAAAGAGATCTCCATTTTATCCGTGCAGTGTAATAAAACAAAAACCACGTGACTCTCCACACCCAGGGGACGAATCAAACTTTGCCATTTTTGCGTTCTTGTCTTGTTTCTTTCGTTTTCTAACGCACCTTAGAATAACGCAATTGTCGTACCTGAGATGACGGCAGCACAAAACGTACCATTTGGGGCGTTATCGAGAATATCCGAAAAAGTGATTAAGGGATTTAAGGGTAAATAAATCCTTTTGTTATATGACTGGAGAGAATCCTGTTTTCTGATTGGCTCCATTTGTCTTTATAAATCTCTATGTCTACCTTAAACCGGTCTAAACTGGCTTACAAGTTAATATTGCATGAAAACCAGCTCAAACTAGTTTCCAGAAGTTAATATTTTTGACACTTTTCTAATATCACCCTTTGGGCATACGCGCAGTCTGATGACAGCCTTTGCTAGCCGCTTGGATATCATATGAGTGTTAAGCTACTGACTGAACATCATTTGGAGTTTCTAAGCTTAAAAGGAGGCTGCACAGGCTCGTCTGAAGCTACACTTGTCAAAATGCCACATCGTTGGAAATCATATGTCACGGCTCAAATGTATTCGGTATGAAAATGTGCATCAAGACTCACCAGAGCATAAGCCGCTTGTACATCCAAAACGTTGAAGAAAGGTTTAGCCCCTTCTGTCGAGTCCACTTGGCAGCTTTGTACGCACAAAGAATGATGTCTGTATAAGTACCTTACCGACTTTAGTACCAAATAACTCTTTATGTGCAAGGTCTACATTGATGTAGCCGATATACAATATTTATTCCGTTGTTGTGAACTAAAGCTCGTGGATTATCTCCACGTACAGGTAGACTATCACTTATCCCATGAGCTGTCTCATGGATCAACTTCACGTGATAACATAAGTTCTTTCAGTCATTTCTTATAATGGTGCAATGCACAGCGAGGAGATAGGTGTCTAACTTACAACCAACGATGAACTACAGTAAAACCTGTCTTAAGCGGCAACTCCAAAAAAGAGACCAAAATTGTTTTTCAAGACCAATTATTACTTAATACAGGTCGAAAGTATTGCAGAATGCTCCAAACGGAGCATTCTGCAATACTTTCGACCTTCGTTAAGCTTAAAATTTGTCATTAAGATCTTTTTGTCTATTTTTGAGTGGTCGCTTAGGACAGGTTTTACTGTATACCTTATGTGTGTTACCAGTGACTGTGTGAATACGCATTCGTTGGTCGCATACCCGATAAACATCAAACTCGCGTGTGCTAGCTACATGTAATATTAAACTCTTAATTAAAAAAAAAGTGTCACCTTAGATTTAATTACAACATGTAGCAGCAATTGATCAAGGCTGTCAATTTTAGACCCTGAAGCATTTTGAAATATACACAATTTTATGTTGATCTTCCTTATTCTGGCTTGATTCATAGGAAAAATCTGGAAATTTAACAACTATTTGATGATCAAATCGAAGGATGATTACCGCTTTAACCAATCAAATATTTCGTTTTCGAGCATTGTCCAGGTGACTAAGATGGCTGCCAGCAATTTCCTGAAATACTTTATTTTGATTGGTTCATTTAATTCAAAGATCAGCGCATATATAGATAATCATTTCTGTTAGAAATAACATAATTTGGGTTTAGTTTCGTGCATAGTTTCATTGGGATTAAATTGGTTTGGATTTACCAACTGCAGGTATTAATTAGTTAAAGTCAACTAATATAAATAGCTTAAATTATGTTATCATTATAACGCGCATTATGCATACTTCAACAAGTATGTGTATTTCGAATATTTTACGCTTTTTAATCATTTTATTTCAATTTACAATTTCAAGATAAGAGTAAAGACGTCGCGTCAGTTGTTGGTGATAATTTCAAAAACGTAGGGGTCCTCTCTATTGAAAGTTCACTATTTCACTTATTCCATTACACATTTCTACAAACAAAACATCATACAGAAGGTTATTAATTATATTTTACATTGATAAAAAAAGAATTACCAATTGGGATACAAAGAAAAAGTTATCACTAACATATTCTGTATCAAATGCCGACTTTTTTGCATGTAG
Organism: Loripinus fragilis; assembly: GCA_964019695.1. NCBI lineage: Eukaryota > Metazoa > Mollusca > Bivalvia > Lucinida > Lucinidae > Loripinus > Loripinus fragilis. The sequence goes on from OZ026525.1 coordinate 11,474,974, forward strand.
AGACGTAACAGAAATTGTTAAGCGGAGTGTTTCTTTATTCAAAAGCTATAACTAAAAATGTATGAAATCTTGTAATTTTTCCCGCACAGCTATGTTTTGTGCTTATCCTCACGACGACATGCGCGAAATTGACTTTAATCGGCAAGCTAACCAGAAATAGCCAACCAAGCAAAGAAACGGAAAGTGTAGAGATTTAAAGAAAACGTTGAAAACACGGGGTCAGTATATTTATTTTGGTGCATTACTTTTTAGTGCCCCGTGTTTTTTAAATTCGAAGTATATCACAAAAATGCGTTTTCAAAATAGACTTAAACTTTGGATTTATTCGTGATTATTTCCATATTTAAAGCAAAATTTTGTTATTTTGCTATGTCTAGCAAAAATGTCACACTTACGCAAACGGCGTCTATATAAATATGAGACATATATTTAATACTAAATGAAAAGATGTTTCTTAAAACTTATTTCTCTCTAAAAAAGATATGTAAATGCGTTTTTCACATACTCTATGCTGTTCTGAAATTAAGAAAAAATGCTTAAATATTGATTAAAATATCTCTCAAATGCTGTGTCTAGCAAAAATGTCACAAACGCCGTTTTTTACGTTACTAATCGCGGCGTAAAAACGTTAACATTTTAGCGTTATAATATGCGTAAGTGCCAGAAACTTAATCGCGCATTTTCCTTAAACTTATATACTGATGCATCAGTATAGTCTTGTAGAACACTGTCCTATATTTAAATGATATAAAATAGGTCACTGGCCAGAATTAATCCGAGAAATCTGAATATTCAGTGACCTTTACCCCTGTTTTCAGGTATCTTCAGGAAATATATCACAGGAGCTTGAAATTCGATCTTATTCACTCATATAGTCCCTAAACCGAAAGCTCTTTATGTCATTATGTAATGACATTTGAGCTTTTGGTTATGAGGCTTTACATGTAATGTAAGGACCAAAGTTCAAGCTCATGTGAATATATACAGCCACCGGACACACCCACTCGCCATCCAGTGACGTGCCGCTTAAATCGATGTATTTCCAGACGTTTTGGGAAAAAATATTGTCCTAAAACTATAGAAGCTACAATTTAGAAAAAAAGTACCGAATGAAAGCAAATTGATTTACGCAATAAACATTTTTTATTGTAGCTTCTCAGTTTCGGTTGTTTTCGTATGGTAGTAATTTAAACGCAAACACAAATTGAAATGCCAGTTTTCGGTGACGTTAACGTTAGCGTCTATGGGAATAGTGGTATTTTAAAATTTACATCCAGTTTTAAATGCGTTCTACTTGAGAAATAAAAGTGTAATTATTTTAAGCATTTATTGTATATTGCTACTTTCTATTTGCTTTTCATCCCTGTAAGTTTTATAAAATTTAACCCATTAAGTTTGTCATGCAATTTTTTTACAAAAATTCTAGAAAGGTCTTGTTTCAAGCGGCGTCGTCGCAATGTGGCGAACAGCAATGTCGGGAGATTGTACTTCATATTGCTAGGTATTAGTAATAGTCAATTCATTGACAGTGAGTTGACAGCCTTACGATGAAAAGCGTGTGTCTGAAGCTCAAACGTGACGTGCTCGAATCTCAATTAAATTAATTTCTTTGTTGTTTTCATGCACTTGTGTCTGCATGTTTGTTTGGACCAGCACTAACTCTTGGCGATATTTTGGTCATTATCGCATATACGCAAAAACCTCATTAAAATATGGATGCTGACATATCAAGCGGTGATAGATGTCTCAATTCTACAGCGATTTATCATCTATATTCATACTTTACTCTGACGAGCCTGTACAATTACACAGACTGGCCGACCAATCGCATTTACTACTGAAAATAATAGTGCTTACCTGGGTATACCATATTTTTCGTAATTCTACTCGGGAGAACATAAACTTAACTCATGCTTTTAGCATAAATATAAAACAAAACAAACTTTTCATCTGATGATTTTACAACTTGGCATGTATGCTTAGAAATATTAAAGTCGCTCATCTGTGAAAACCCAATTGTTTGACGTGTTTTAAGAACTTTTGACGTTACACAAATTAACACCAACATCTGACGCGACGTCAAAGCATTTTGCAATAACATATTTTCGCAAAAGATCTAGTAGGGATGTATCCAGGATTTCTGGAAAGGGGGTTCAGATGTGTAAATGAGAGCGGTTTGCTTTGCTGATGCTATCTCATTTTGTCTCATTTTTCTTAAATATTCCATGATAATGAAATAATTTGGTCTCAAAGACCAAATTATTTCATTTTCATGGGGTATTTAAAAACTGGGCGCGGGGGTGGGGATTCGAGCGAACCCCTTGAACCCCCTCTGGATCCGCCACAATTTAGTATGAGGCAAGTGCTAGTTGTTTAATTGTCTGTGTTTCTTTTTGATGATCTGTGTGTCTCGGCTTGTCACCATCTCGTATGAAACTCACTGAAACTAATGTTGGCCACAGGTGAGCTTCTATTCTAACATTCATGTGTCTTTCAACTTAACTGCTCCATTTGAATTGTTTAATCACGATTAGATATTTGAAGGAAATCTAGCTATAAGGCGTACACTTTCCCCGGTCGTTTATGCTTACAACCGCCAACTTTTCATATTATCAAGAATGTTTATGCAATTTGCGTACTCTGCTAGTAAAACATATTCTTAGTAAACATCATGTTTTTTTGTACACCAACTCATTATTTCCAACCCAATATAATTTGCGTTTTCTGCTACCATCCCCATTGTAAACTGCATGATTTTTGGACAATGAAATTGCGGAATTGTTACTGACGGTGCAGGATTTACCTGGATCAAGACGAACATTGACTACATTTACTCTATAAGCCACTAGTGTACAAAATCCAGCTTAATACATTTCGACTGTTTTAGTTAAAGCATTTGTGGATGGTTCTCGAGATATATAATAAAGCAAAACATATTATCAACTTATTGCACAAAGTTTGTCTGATCAAGTCTTTTATCCGCTTCTAAACATGATACGACAAAAGTCACAAATCCTGTCCGATCCAAAATCCTGCACCAGTCATGTCCAGTTTAAGCAGCAGTTGTAGCGAATGGTGTTACCTTTTAAATTCAATAAAAATCTTGTGCCTTTCAATTCCAAAAGTTAATTGCGTGCGAACGCGGCAATATGTCGAAGCATATGTACATAACATACTTACACGTGTAAGTGATGACTAGGGTCTAGGGATTGGAGACCAGGCCCCGAGGTTATAAAACTTTTTTCATGCTCAACACAGCTGAGCATCAAATTTATCCTGCTCATAGATATTAAATTGCCAACAATTGTTGGCATTTTAACATTTATTAACAGGATAAATACAACATCTGAGAGTTTTAAAGCAAGAAAAACTTTTAATTTTTACAATTTTACCTTTTATGAGCCATTGAAATTTCATGCGCAGTCGAGTTGAGCACGAAAAAAGTTTTATAACCTCGGGGTCAGGGTTGTACAAGAAGAGAAGAAATTACAATAAGTATAATTTTGGTTGTTTTGTTGTGCACTGACTCACTTATGTTTATGCTTTTGTGGAGCGCAGTGGCGCAGATGTTAGAGCGTTTAACTGGGGATCAAATGGTCGCTAGTTCGAGACTCAACGCCACCACTGTGTTGTGTACTTGAGCAAGAAACATCATCCGCTGCTTACAAATGTAATACTGGTTCAACCAAGGAAGACCAACCCCGACATCATTGAAAATAATTGACTGGGACGTAAAGAATAACTCAAACAAACAAATGAAACAAAGTGTAAGCCATAAATATCAATTGTTCATATAATAGCCAGGGTACGCGATTTCGGCCCTTATCGTTTTGACGATTAGCGAAGGCTCAGCCTAGTCTGTTCAAATGCACAGACTAGCCTGGGCCTTCGCTGTTGCATAAACTAAGTATGGCTGTAAATGAAGGCTCAGATCAAAATTTAGACCTCTAGTTTTCCTGGATACTTCAGCATAGGCCAAAATCTCGACAGTAAATTAAAATTTATATTAAATAATAAAAATTAATAAATTTCAGGGGACAAAATATTTCAATATTGCACTCGTACTTTAAAAGCGTATGCAATAACGAACATAAGGTAGCAATACGACTTCCCCGAGTAATTCTTTCCAACGCACTCGTGCTTTGGGAAGAATTACTCGTCCTTTCTAGATTTCACTCGTAATTACGAGCGGACGAGTGGAATTTTTGTCTCCTAGAAACTATATGGGTAGTACTCGTGTACCGACCCATATAGTTTCTAGTTCTGTTTTTATTTCAGTATGGTTTCCAGAGCCAAGAAGTCGGTGCTAATTTACACAATTTTGCTGTTGTCCTCGCCGTTGCGCGGATATGCACAGTTGGCTGGTCAGACAGCCCAAACATTCACCAATAATGCACAGTTTGGCAACGGATTTGCCAACACACAAGGATTTTCGAACACACAATTTGGAAACCAGCAAGGATTTGGGCTGTCAAATACGCAAGGATTCGGGATGCCAAATACTCAGGGATTTGGAAATGGTAAGGAGCGCTTGATTGTTTTGATTTAGTAAACATATGACACATTTTATGTACTAATAGTACTAAATGCCTCATTATTTTAAGCTCCCCACGAAAAACTTTCAGTTATGTTCATTCCAAACGAAATCAAGTGATTATGACCAGGAAATGCCACAATCACAGACTGCAGACCAACTTTCGGTACCGTGAGGAAAAGACACGGAACTCAGACAGAAACAAAGCAATTAAAATAAAGCAACCAGCTGTCTCTTCCTCAGCAAGATGATTGCAAGGACGCCACGAATCGCCCCACAAAACAAGGCCCACACACAATGGGAGTAAAAACAAACAATAAACAGAATCACCGTCTTAGAATTGACAAATTGTTATAAGTTTTATGGAACACAGACAAACAATGCAGACCCAGATCATAATGCGGCGTCTGATCAGGATCTTCAATTTTGCTTCTAGAAGGTTATTTGGAAAGTACAAAGAAATGAAATACACCACCAAACAACCCTAAAATTGGAAATGAACGTGTCCAGCAAGCTCTTCAGCATTAAAGGTTTATCTATGAATTCATCCCCTTACAACCACGCAACAAGCAATTTTGCAATATACTTCCATGAAAAATCTCAAGATAAGCTGCCAGTAGCATAAAATAGACAGTCTATTATTGTCATCCAGGTGCATGACAAACTACATGAAAAGTTGTTCATTACTACATGCTCATTGCTTTGAATTAATGTAAGTGGTTGAGAATTTGTTTTAAAAAAGCTTATAGTGAAAAAAACTCATTTATTGAAAAGACATAAGTTGCAGGTACACATTGGAATTGCCTCATAGAGGCAATTCCAATGTATACCTACAACATATGTTACTGAAAATACGGAAGAAAGCTATTTTTAAATTTACATTTTCCAAGTATCATGTCCATTGACTTTACCTCTTTTAAACATCCCAAACTGTCAATCAGTATCAAAATTCCTGTCACTCTACTGCAAATTGTTTATATTTGCATGACAGCTATATCTCCAAATTCGAGTCCATGCACTACCTCTTTGCTAACCTGCTAGTTGCGTGGTTGTAAGCTAATGTCTCCGTTAACTCATTTCAGCTGGCGTATTCCCCAACACCTATTCACAACCAGCAGTCCTTCCACATAGCTCCGGATTCCATGCAGCGAAAGGCTACGGATCACCATTATACGGCGGGAACATGTACTATAACAATGCACATCCGGTGAATGCTCAATACTGGACCGGGCACAGTCTAGCAGCCGGGTACCACCAATATCCACAAGCATATGGTGGCTACGGGCAGTATGGACAGCCATATTATTCCGGTTATGGCGGTTACCAGTCCTGGAACTATCCACAACAGTACGGAAATATGGGGGTACACCCAGCTTACAGTGGTCAATATATGCACTATCCCAACTTCAATGCTAATTATTGGACAGGACACCATAACATGTACCCAGTGTACCCAATGTACCCAGTGCACGGAATGCAAGGATACCCACACCCTGTACCATATGGGCAGTACCCGTATCACCCAGGATATTACTATGGTAGGCCCAGAGGATTTCTTGGCGGGTTGGGCCAAAGAAAGATGGTCAAAGGTCTACTTGGAGCTCTTCTTGTCGGCGCCGTCGCTGGAAAGATAGCCAGGGGCAAATAAATCATGTAAGTTCTTTTTCGTGTATAATTGCATTGCAACATCATAATTACCTAAATTCCAATGTGAAACCCTTGGTACATTTATACTGGAAACCACTAAACGATGCTTTGGTAAACAATGCAGACCAACATGAAATACCGCAGAACGCAGCCTTTCACCAGGGTATGCACTGTTTGCATATATTAAGACGATTTTCAGGGACTGAAGCTCATCTTTTGGAAAATCAACCCTACTATGTACAATGAATCATCCCTAGTTCAGTTCATTGTATCAAACCAGATGTAATAATTTACTTGAAAACATGTATATAGTATTTAAAGATTCATCTTGGGTCATGGTGGTGTTGTGGATTATTGTGGTATCATCAGTTGTAACATTACGATCTGTGTGTACGAGCATAAAGCATAAAAAGGCATAGGACATGACCATAATTCAGAACAGGGCATCGAATTACAATGCATCCTTTAAGTTAAGGAAGACTTAAGTTAAGTATCATTTTAAGAAGGCATTATAATTTCGGGCCCGGGGCCCGAAATTACAATGCCTCCTTAAAGTTAAGGAAGAATTAAGTTAAGTATTGATATTTCAACGTGCTATATTAAATGCTAAATAAAATGTGGTGCTTGTGGTCATAGATATCATTGTGATCTTCAAAAAAACTATTTTTATTTTTATCAGTTTGAAACGTTATTTTTCGCATCCTGAAAACCCTTTACTATCAATACTTAACTTAAGTCTTCCTTAACTTAAAGGAGGCATTGTAATTCCGGGTCCTGGGCGTCAGCTTTTGAATAGAACATATGAGACGGGTACTTAAAAAAACGTATATTCTGAAAGGATTCCTTATGATTACCCATACATGCGTTATGTTTACGCAATAACAAACTAAACTCTTTAAATACTGTTGAGTATATGTAGTTATGTGTTCCTGTGCATATACAATTTATTTTAAAACTAATTTGACAGCCCATGCAATATATAGAGGATCGAACATGAGTGCTCATATTTTATTGAATTTATCAAACGAGTTGAGGAAAAGGGATAAAATGCGAGGCTCGCTGAGCATTTTATCTCTTTTTCGGAACGAGTTTAATAAATTCAATAATTCAGGAGCACGAATGTTAGATTCTATTTATCACATGACATTAAAATTACTTAAAATCGCATTTTTGGCGTGAAAACGTCAAGATTTTGCCATCTTTTACGCAACATTATAATGGACGTCATTACGTTACGCTACTAGTGGTTTATCAATTTTATTGCATTGCGTTATACAACTCCAAGAGGGACGTCATGTGATATTGGTACATATTATATACCTAGCATTAATTTCCTATTGTTTTGCAGTGAGATAATATTAATATCTTTGAGGGGTGAAATATCTCACTAGTGATGATATAGCTTTTTGATATCATCACTGGTAGTATTGATATTTTTTGTTGGAACTGCTTTTTTTCAAAACACATATGCACAAAGCATTTATGAGTAGAAAATCAGACTCACCATATTGACCAATCCTGGTCTAGTTTAGAAGAATTTGGGAGTTTTGAAGATTTTACGGCACTCTGCATAAAAATTGACAATGCTGATCGGATGTTATTATACCTAGATCAGACATCAGCCAAATATTTACATCTGAGCTGTATTTTTTCTCCCTGTCTTCTCGGTCCCAGTGTTTTTTGGGGTCAGAGATGAGACCGTAAATTTGAGCACCAAAAACATTTGTTAAAACTGATGGGTAAGAAATTATTTACAAGTTTACACTCAAAAATTATGTTTATCTAAACTTATACCACCCTTACCGACTTTAGCACGAAATATCTCTTGATGTGCAAGGTCTACACTGATGTAGGTGGTAAAAAATTAGTTATACCATGTTTGTCCACCTGTACGTAAGATAATCCACGTACAGGCCCCATGGTATAACTATTACATAATAATGTTTTTTTAACAAAACATTATTTTCCATTGCAGGATTACCATGATGAGGATGGGTATACAGACGTCACGTGCCAAAGTCTTTCAATGAATTATCTATGTTGTGTGATTTTTGTGAAAATGAAATTTTCATATTGTTTTGTAAAAATTGTTTTACTAAGCATCTTCACCCAATGTGGACAATTGCAGTTTTCCATTTCTTGCAGGGTTGTTTTGCTTTACTTTTTATTCAACATCACCACCACCAACAACAACAACAACAACAACAAAAACAGCAAATCTAACCCAAATCAAACGATGTTGGTATATAAATACCAGCCAAATCCCTCTCTCCCTGCAAAAGCTTTATATATAAAAAAAACTCATGCTTTATCTTGCTTGCTATAATTAGCTTTCTGATAAGTGAAAAATCTTATATTGTTTTACCTGTCAGGCAGCCTTACAAAAAGTCATGTCTACCTGTCCACAGTTAATTTTAGTTTAACCTTTTCGTGCTTGTTACATTTTGCTCTCTATTATCATGTAAAAATCTAATGTGAGGAATCCCAAAACTATTTTTAGCTGTCAGGCAGACTTGACGAAGTGATGGCTACCTGTCCACAGCTGATTTTAGATATGATGTCAGGAATCCCGATATTATCTTTAAGTTACAAGCAGCCTTGACAAAAGTCGTGTCTACCAGTCAACAGCTAATTTTAGTTTAACCTTTCGGGTTTCTTTAATTTTCTCTCTGGTGTGTCAAAAATCTGATGTCAGAAATCACAAGACTTTTTTCAGCTGTCAGGCAGCTTTAACAAAAGTGATATCTATTTGTCTGCAGCTAATTGATGTGGTGTCAGGGATCTCAATATTATCTTCAGGTGTCAAGCAGCTTTAATAAAAGCCATGCCTACCGGTCCATAGCTAATTTTAGTTCTAAAACATACAGCCTAGAAAGTCATAATACAAACTAACTGGTGCATTCCTTTTTCAATTTAGATCAGGATTTTTTAGATTCACGAAGGTGATGTCCACCGAGGCTTCGCCTTGATGGACATCACTACCTCGGGTAGTCTAATCCTGAGAATGCATCAATTGTATGAGAAGGTTTATCACCTTGATCCTGCATTATTTGCAAGTGGAATGTCCGAATTTATTCACTGTCCTGGATTGCACGACTTGAGTACAGCTGTACCTTTTGGTAGAAAATTTAATGATCTCATAGAACCACTTTTGACCACCAGAGGTTATTAAACTTTATTAAACTTTTTTCCAAGCTCAACTCAACTGCTCATAAAAGGTCAAATGCTGAAAAAAGCTTTTTTTGGCTTTCAAACTCTCAAATGTTGTATTTCATGCTAATAAATATTAAAACTCCAACAAATATTGGCATTTTAGCATTTATGAGCATGATCAATTTCATGCTCAGTTAAGTACATCATAAAAAAAGTTTAAAACCTCGGGACCGCATGACGTCACACCGGTCCGTGCCCAGTCCGTGCCCAGTCCGTGCAGTGATTAACCATTGGATATATAGGCGAGGTGTGTTAGAATCCAGATTGATAACACGTTTAAGGTGGTACGGGACTCACCAGCATATGTCCAAAAAGTTACCATCTTTTGATATGTTAAAAAATAGCTCAAAACTCATCTATTTTGACAAAAATAACAGGACCTTACCGTGCTTTTTAAAAAGTTATTTAACTTCAAAAATCGTAAAATATGAGTTTTTCAAAATATCAATTTCTCATATTTTAAAAAAAGTTGAAAGTGAGAAATGCCATATTTTTTCCTGGGAATACGCTACATGCTATTGGCTAATAAAAGAACGCAAAAACAGCGAAAAAATGCACGTAGCTTATTTTTTAAGCTAAAATCTATTTTGTAAAAAACATTAAGGCCAAAAAAATCGTTTAAATCTGGAATAAAAAATGTCACACAATGTAACTACAGAAACAAAAAACTTATTTATTTGAAGGAAATTTTGCATAGAAACTTGTAATTAATTAAAAAGCATATGTCACCGTGCTCGTTTTTCTTTTTTGTGCTATTTTCTTTTATACCTCTGAAATAAAAACAGGCATGGAGTGCCATACCTGCTTCATTGTCTAATTTAGGTCCGTGTGCGTAGACAGTGTATTGTTTGAGTTGATGTCCGCGTGCAAAAAAGCCTATTATTTGTCTACTCCTCATTTGGTACGTTTTAGGACCCCTAAAGACCTTTATAAGTGCGTGTGTGCGCGCGCGCTTGTGTGTGTGCCAAACTGAGGGTGACTGAATGAGAGAGAGAGAGAGACAGACAGACAGACAGACAGACAGACAGAGGGCAATTCACGTGCTGTTGATTCATAGCATTTTTGTTGTTGCTTTGATTCTTTTTTTTTTCTTTACTTACGTACAGTATAAGTATTCTGGATTCGTTACAAAATTGACGTCATCAGCAGTAACACGTATAGAAGTGTCGTCGGGATGACGCAAGTCTTTGATCTGGAAAAAGGTTCTATTTCGAAAACGTTGTTGCAAGTTTTCAAGTGAGAAAATGACCTTATGCAATAATGGTTTTCTGATTCACCTTATATCTGCTAGACCCCTCAGGGGTAGTCATAACCCTCACCTTTCAGGTTCGGGTTTCAACACCACCCTGCTGTTCTAGCAGGTGGTAATGCATAGAAATCACGTTTGATCCCAATATTGAAGTTATTAAACGAGCTGTAAAAAGAGATGAAATGCGAGGTTTGCCAAGAATTTAGTCACTTTTTTGTGACAAGCTTAATAAATTTAATAATACAGGAGCATGACTGTTAGGTTTTATTTATTGTATGAACATAAAACTACTTTTAAATCGCGTTTAAAAAAATTGCGTGGTACTACGCTTTGATGTTGCCTTATTATTATATGAGAAACCATTACGGACGTCATTACATAGCGTTACCATTTGTAAACCACTAGTGGTACATGTCGTTATATCACTCCCATGAAAAACACAAACCAAACAACAAGTAAGTAAACAAACAAACAAGCAACCAGGGACTACTTGGTCTCAAGTTGAACATTCTACCAATGCGCAATGGGTTGGTTGGTTGGTAGGTTTTGTTGCTTTACGTCCCAAGTCAACAGCTATGGTCATTGCGGGACGGTCAGTTCACCTAACCACACTTTTTCCTGGGCAGGCTTGAACAAGCGGTTAACCAGTAATTCGTGCACATACTTTCGCTTGTAACTGACAACAACCCTTCTTGAATGAATCAGCGGAAGGGAGGGGAATGACCGTAGAAATCATTTCATGATCAATCTCCACGAAAGTATGCGTAATGGGTAAAGAAGGGATGATACACGAGTTTAGTTCTTTTCATAAAGGCAATTAGTTAATGCTAAGACAAGCATGCATATGTGAACAGCCATATTAGATTATTCACAGCTCGCATATATACTATATACAAAATAAGCCTCAGTTAAAAAACTCCCCACTGGCTAGCTAACAATAGCACAAAGGCAGGCTCCAGCATTTGGCAAGCGCTCTCACAGTGTCCAATATGTTGGTCTTGGGTTTCATCCAAGCTAAAAAGAAGGGAGCCCTCCCACCTACGACGTCATATTTACAAAGATAATGGACTTAAGAAGCACAGTGGCTTAGTTTGTAGAGTGTTAAACTAGGGATCGAAGGATAACTAATTTGTGAATCACCAGAGTCAAAGTGTTGTGTCATGGGGCAAGACACTTTATCAGCTAATAGTACATACATTGAATACGCATGTATTAACTTTTCTGACCAGAATTGCCAAACCAGTATAACTCGGAACGCATTGGGGGGTGAAACTGGACCAGACGGTCAAAATAAATTTGGTCATACAGATGTGTTGATAAATTATATATTTTAGTGAACGCCAATACATGTACGCTTTAAGACAATAAATAAAGATAACTCTTACTTTTTTAAAAACACTTATCTTTTGACATGGGTCCTGTATCACCTTAATGAAAGCAAACCATATATGAAACTTGGAAGAAATCCAATTAAATGTGACTAAGAAAGAGTGACCACGATGGATGCAAACTGATAGACGGCGGCCATTTTGCCGACCATCTTGACTATCATTTGTCAAAAAAAAAATATTTTGAATCAGAGTTGATGGAAGCAATCCATATATGATATTTGGAAGAAATATGATTGAAAATGACTAAGTTAGAGTGACCACACCAGCGGAAGGACAGACAGATTGACGGACAGACAGATGAACAGACAGATGAGCGGACAAGTAAAAACAATAGAGCTCTGCCAACTCGTTGGCGTGGACCTAAATATAAACTTGGTCATACAGATGTGTTGATAAACGATAAGCACGTTTTTTGTGAATGCCAATACTTGTACATCTTAAGGCAAAAAATAACGATAACTCTTACTTTTATAAAAAAAAAAACTCTGGGTTATCGTTTCCATGGGTCCCGTACTACCTTAATCAACCAATCGGGTGGATCGCATAATTTGGTGAAGCTTTCGGTAAACAAATACGTCACAAGTACCCACAATGCTCAAATCAGACAGGTTATACCACCCTTACCAGCTTTAGCACGAAATATCTCATAATGTGCAAGGTCTACACTAATGTAGGTGTTATAAAATAGTTATACCATGTTTGTCCACCTGTACGTTAAATAATCCACTCGCTAAAGCTCGTGGATTATCTCCACGTACAGGCAGACAACCCATGGTATAACTTTTACATAGCCAAAACTTTTGTGAGACTCATTCCCATAACTTGATGAGAGGAAATTGCAGTTCAAAATGTTAATTTCACCAAATTTCATTTTTAGAACTCTAAATAAAACTGTGATAAGAATACTGACACAAAATTATGTAAATTTCAAATGTGAGCTGTTTCACAGAAAAGTGGCGACTGCAGAAAACACCGGCCAGGCTGCACATGTACATTGAAGCCTGGTCAGAAATTATGCTGCTTGTCCCGAAATGCTTTTTGAAAAAGACAGTATGACCAAACGGCACATGAATATACACGCTGATCTGGGTGTCTCCACTATTTGAGAATCAAGGTAGAATGCACAAACGGTGGGGACTGATCAGCCTATACATCTGTAACGTGTGATCAATGAAATGCTTCCCAGATAATTTTGAAATAAAAATCTAACAAAAATGCTGCTAATAAAATCCATTTGTCCCATGAGAACGCATGCATGGCTAAAAAAGAAATGAGACTCCTAAACGTAATGCAGCAAAATGCTACATAATGTTTACATTTCAGGATGTGAAATCAACACAGGAAACAGCTGGGTCAAGGCTAAATAGGTTATACAATGTTTTGTGTTTGTTATGAAATATACACTCGGGAGCTCCACTGCCTCGTATATTTTCCATAACCAACATAAAACATTGAATAACCTATACTTAGTATTAAAAAAATAATGCTTCTCAGCGAAATTGTAGTCCATAATGTTGATTTCGCCAAGTTTAGTTTTATTTTTGTATAGGTTATTCAATGTTTTGTGTAAGCATTTTTTATAATACTAAGTATAGTTTATTCAATGTTTTTTGTTGGTTATGGAATATACACGAGGGAGCAGAGCTGCGGAGTGTATATTTCATAATGTACACTGCACATTGTATAACCTATTTAACCCTGACCCAGCAGTTTCCTGTGTTGCTGACACACAGGCCTCACATCGTGTAATATACATATTATGTAGTTATACAGCAGCTGCATTTCATTTAGGAGTATGTCATTTAGTTTTTAGCCATGAACGCGTTCAGATGGGATGAAAGGGTTTTTAGCTGCATTTTTTTATTTTTTGCAAAATAATTTGAGAAATATTTCACTGATCACACGTTACAGGTGCATATGCTGAATCGCCAATCAGTCCCCATTGTTTGTGCTTTCTACTATGATACACAAACATTGGAGATTCGCTCAGATCAGCGTTTATATATCCTTGTGTCGTTTGATCAAATAGCATTTAGGCGCAAGCAGTGTAAATTCTGACCAGGCTTCAATGTACAGCCTGGTCAGTTTTTTCTGCAGTTGCAACTTTTTCTGTGAAACAGCTTATATTTGAAATTTACATCTTTTTTGTAGATATCTCACTTACTTTTCTTTTGGGTTCTACAAATAAAATTAAATTTGGTGAAATTGATATTTTCAGACTGCACTTTTTTCTCATCAAGTTATGGGAGGTGATCGTAAATAGTGTGAGTTATGGAAAATATACCGCACTGAATATGGTCCTTCTCTTACATCTGATTGGCTGAAAACTAAAGGAAGTGGGCGGGTCAATTGTCCCTTGTGAACGATGCGTTCATGGCTAAAAACGAAATGACAGGCTCCTAAAGAAATGCAGCAAAATGATACATAATGTGTATATTCCACGATGTGAAACCTGCTTGTCAGCAACACAGGAAACAGTGGGATCAGGGTATAATAGGTTATGCAATGTTTTGTGTTGTTTATGAAATTTACACCCGGGGGCTCAGCTCCCTCGTATATATTCCATAACCAACACCAAACATTGACGAACCTATACGTATTTAACACACAAAATTGTCTTTTAAGGCTATTTGCTTTATCTCCTTTTATTATCCTGATTTATATGTTCTCTTAGATGATGTATTGATAAGTTAGCGGTCTTTCATGCAAACCAAACATCTATGTGTCTTGATCCACATCTGAACTAAGGGTGAGGTTGGTGCACCGTTAAACCGGTTTAAGCCTTCCAGTAAAATATTTTACTGACCGTTCCAAGGCGGCACTTCTTTTGTGGATTATTATGTGTTTGTTCTGTCTTGTGTCTGCTATAGTTCGAATCATATTTACTGTCGTCGCCCTGGGCCCGGTCACCTGTTAAACTAACGGTACCGGGTGCCAACTCACGACAGTAAACAAGAAACGGATTATATGCCTATGTACGTGTCTGTTTATATGTACCTTGTGGTCACCTGCTGGGAAAGTGCTGACCTTTGGCTCTCTTTTGTGGTGTCTACCTGTGAGTTTGTTACTTTCCCATTGGTATCCTGGGTCAGGTGTGGTACTTGATTGTATCGATTCCTGATCTTTGCACACTTACTTTAAAATAAACTATAGTTGGTGAAATTGACATTTGTAGACTGCAATTTCCTCTCATCAAGTTATGTGAAGTGACCTCAAAAGAAAGTTGAAGTGGGCCAACTTGGCTGGTCAAGGGCTACTGAAAATGTGTAAAGCTTATACCATGTTTTGCATTGATTATGGAATATACCTTCTACGTTGGAATACGACCGTGGACATAGTAAGAACAACAGCAAAGATTAGGAAACGATACAATCAAGTACCACATATGACCAAGGATACCACATGGGAAAGTAACAAAAATACAATAAACATCACCAATTATAGATAAACTGATTGTAAAGGTTATCAGCAGACGACAAAAGTACCGCTGGCAGGTAAAGGGATACAGTCTCTGTAGCTGACCAAGTATTGTAGGTGTCAAGCATAAACTATACTAAAAAATAGCGCTCGTGGGCGCTCGTTGTACTGGTGCCAGGCTTTACACATAACGAGTAAAGATAGGTACCAAAACAACGAGCGCCCTCGAGCGCTCGCATTGTTAAACTCGCCTCTGGTCGATGTCAGCAACGACAAGCTGTTTCCTCGCGATTACACGTCACACCATATATCCAAGTATCAGTATAATCAACAACAACGTAAATATTGATTTGAAAATATTGCAAATTTATTTGTTCCTAAACAATAAATTAGATACATGTAATATCACAGAAATGCATCAAAAGACCAGTCTAAAGGCCGCAAAGAAGTTAATCTGAAAAAGAGAAAAGAAAATGTCGGTGACAGATGGGCCAAGACTCATATCAGGCCCCAAGGTTATAAAACTTTTTTCATACTCCACTCAACTGAGCACGAAATGTCAACTGCTTATAAAAACTTGAATATCGATAAATAAAGAAGTTTTTTCTTTCTTTAAGTCTCTCAGATGTTGTATTTATCATGCTTATAAATGTTAAAATGCCAACATTTGTTGGCAATTTAACATTTATGAGCAGGATAAATTTCGTACTCAGCTGAGGTGAGCATGAAAAAAGTTTTTATAACCTCGGGATCAGATTGAAAAGACAGTGATAAGAGATGCAGAATGCTAAAACCCTCATAAAAAATCCAAAAAGTTACCAAGTTATGAAGGCTTAAATATTCATCAGATGAAAATATGCAAGAGACTCTTGTGACGTCATTTGAGCTTTTGAAAATTTAAATTTAATATTTTTCATTTATTTTAAAATTTTATAATATTGTATTCTCTGAAAATGATTCAATATGTTAAAATACAACATTTGCATGTAAAAGTTTAATAGCACTGTTTTCAATGTCTTTGAAATCGCATTACATCAAAGTAACATTTTGAAACATCGTGTCTAAAGAAATATGGATAGAGCTTATTTGCTAATTTGCATAATTTTAAAACTTGTATAACTTTGGGCTCAATTAGAATTTTTGATGTGGGTTTCAGTATTCTGTTTCTCTCATCAATGTCATTAAAATATTGAAGAGTTTCAAAAATGTTTTTTTTTTGAAAATTCACAAGACCTTTAGAGTACTCTACAAACTGTATATGCTGTTCGTTGTGTCGCTGACTGTGTGACAATGAGTCACCAGAGCTTAAGAACACATTGGGCCACCAGCACTTGAAGTTTTACTGTCTGGGCTGGAGCTCATCGATGGATTATTCTTTTCATCCGTATACACATGTACATATATTTACCCGAATATGTTTGCATGCTTTTATAAATGTAATTTTGTATTGCAGGTTGTCAACATCTAGATTCTCCCTCAAGATTTCCCTGGATCTTGCCTTTTATACATATTTGCATTTTAACCAACCTTGCGGTATCAAAAAACCCAACTTTACAACATTATTATCTACCTTGCGGTACTGTTGTATTGCCCTTCAAATGGGACACTGTTTTTCAGCAATAACATTATATCTAAAATGCGAATTTTAAATTTAATTGGAAATATATATTTAAACCATAAAATCCTAATCAAAAATATTTTTGAAGTTTGCATGCGTTTTCATAAATGCTGTGATAGGATGGCATTTTAACAATCTTAATGTTATAGGCCAAATAATATTCCCCTCTAGTATAATACCTCAATCAGGCCTCGAAATATCTGAAAATAGGCACTTGCCCTGCATCACAAAATTTATTGGCATACATGGGGAAAATTTAATTTTCAGTAGAAATATCAAAATATTCACTTGCCCTGCAGCCTGAGACACTCGTAAATACGAGTCAATGACTATCAGTTGAACATAAAGCCATGTATATATATATATACTAGTATAAGACAATTTATAACAATGCTTCAGCGGTTTTAAATGTAGCTACATATTGGCATGCGTTGCAGTTTAACAGCCTAGTCAATAATGTTTCAGTCATTTCCAACCGTGTCACAAAAATGGTGACCCAGAGGAAAGGTCATTATTCGTAGACCTATAACAGCAGATTGGATTGCATCGTAAGCAGAACAATTTGATGCCTTCAACAAGATAATCGTCTGCTGTAATCTCTAATGGACATTTTATAGATGAGCAAATACTGATATATCTATCCCAGGTACATTGCACCGACAGTACAAAAATGGGTACTGAGCGGGTATTTTCATATTAACAAAAACTAAGTTATTTATTTTTGCAAGATATCAGAGTAGTAAAAATGATATTATTCTCCGTCAAAATTTAAATCTAGTTAGGGTTTTGCTATTTCTATGCGCATGCAAACTTTCAGTGTGAAGTAACTTGTATGTAAAATTTTAAAAACGTAAAACTGTGTTCGATTTGAGTATTGCTACCTTGCGGTATCTTGTGCACCTTGCAGTATTTAGTACGACCCCTGCTATGTTTAGCAAGTAAATACAAGGTATTTTCACAGTCAACCAAATCATGAGAAACAGTGTAGATCCTGATATTCAGAAGCTGGCTGATCTGGATGAACACTGTTTGCAAGGTTGTCTAAATATAGGTTCAGAAAAGAGATAATATTGGAAATATTTTTTTCACGCGCAATCATGCTTATTAAATTTGTTAACTTTTCTAATTTAATAGCAATATTAGTGAACTTTCAGCGAATATTAACCAAGTTGAAAATCACCTTTAGCAAGTGACTAGATTAATCACTTGCTATTTTAGCTAGTGGTTCAAAATCATTAATTTGATCCTTGCATGGTTGAACACTTTTAGTACCCACAGCATATCTTTCGGTATGAAATAATACTGCCAATGTAGGAACCTGTTGGAAAAGCACTTCTGCATACCACTTTACTTCGATTTAAACAAATACTCTTAAAAGTCAACAGGACTTCGATCTTATAGACAAAGTTTGCTGCATTACGTATTAAATGACTTTTGCTTTAATAAATGGATTATGCTTTAATAAATGGATATTGCTTTGATAAAATGGATGCAGTTTTACCTTTAAACCAAGAGTTGTAGTCACAGTATGATCTGGGTCTACACTGTTTGCCTTAGGACGGTAGGCTGATATGAGTGAAATGGATAATACTTCAATAAATGGATATTGCTTTGATAAAAATGGATGCAGTTTTACCTTTTAACCAAGAGTTGTTGTCACAGTGCCTGTGGATGTTGTTGTTCCTCTGGTCAATAGCAAGATGAAGATGATGAAGAATATAAACATAACTGAAACATAAAATAGGTAAACATAACTGAAACATAAAATAGATAAACATAACTGAAACATAAAAATAGATCATAGCAG
Source organism: Loripinus fragilis (assembly GCA_964019695.1). Classification (NCBI taxonomy): domain Eukaryota; kingdom Metazoa; phylum Mollusca; class Bivalvia; order Lucinida; family Lucinidae; genus Loripinus; species Loripinus fragilis. The sequence goes on from OZ026525.1 coordinate 11,493,850, forward strand.
TTACATGTATCCACAGTTACCATTAAAGATGAAGAAAACTGAAAGATAAAAATAGATAAACATAACTAAAAGATAAAAATAGAAAAACTGAAAGATAAAAATAGATTCGATTACATGTAGGTTAAAATCGGATATATTCGGACAGACAGCGAAATTCGGACAGCCACCTTGCTTGTATTATTGTTCAATTATCGAAATATAAAATAAATTAACTATGCAAGTAGTGAAAATCCTGATGAGACGGCTCATAAAGAGCCGTCTCATCTGGATTTCCACTGTTTGCAAATATGTGTCCGAATTTACCTGATGTCCGAATTTATCCGACTTTACCCTACATTTATCCACAGTTACCATTTAATAAATGCTTTTAGTAAAACATATGAGCCATGACATGTGATTTCCAACAATGTGGCATTTTGAAAAGTGTAGACAGACCAACCTGTGCAGCCCCCTTGTAAGCTAGGAAACTCGAAATGATGTTCAGTCTGTAGCTTAAGAGTCATCAAATACTCAAGCGACTAGCTAAGGCTCAGCTCAGACTGCGCGTATGCGCAGGCTGATCTGAGGTTTTGCTGGTCGCACAAACCACATTGTTGGAAACCCCATGCCACGGCTCAGATAAGTTACATCTACATGTATCCACAGTTACCAGATAATAATAACTTAAGTAAAACACATGTTACATATGTTATACGACTGAAAATTGACGATAGTAGCGTAAAACCTCAACAATACAGAAAGTCTTTCTGGTAAGATTTGGCGATGTGAAGCTCCGTTCGGCGAAAGACAACTTACTAGATATGAGTTGTGTTTGTTATTTGGGCATTTATTTCAATACCAAACCCTCTTAAAGGGTTATCAACAATATTTATCGTGCAATTTTTAACATAATATAGAACAATATTGCATAGCTAGCCCAACTTTAGCCAAATCTGGGCAAGAAAACTGCCACAATACGACTAAAGTAATAGATGATATCACTTTGTCACAAATCATCATCGTACCTCAAAGTACTAAATTATTCATTTGCTTCAAGTAAAAGTATGGCGGAGGCAGGGGAAGAAAATTAATATCGGAAGGTTAATGTATTTCTTATGCCAAGTTTCAAACGTTTAAGCATTTCTTAGCTTTCATTATTTTAGTGTTTTCAAAAGGTTTTAAAAGGTTGAGAATCTCCTTACATTTACGAAAAAGAAGGAATAATCACTTAATACGCATAAGGTTAACTCACGGAAAAGTGCAAATACATGGAAATATCCTTCCAAAGCCTTAAATTCTAGCGGTACATATTTGTACTTACATAGACCTCCTTCACCGAGTCCACCCTGTCCATACCCGGAACCATAGTGAACTGGGACGGGCATGTAACTAGCACCGTAACTACCGTATCCGTAACCACCCATAGCAAGAGCCATACCCAGAAGGGCGAAGACAGACAAGACGGAGAGAGTTGGGATCTTCATTTTTTTTGTTTTTCGAGGTTTCTGAAATAAAAAGAAAATATGCATCATAAGATAGACGTATAACCGCGAAAAAATAGCATATTGTTCTTCTTCTGTGCAGCGTAACCATTAACCCTTAAAGCGCCAATCGCAACAAAAGTCGTCTGCTTTTCTCGTCTGCTGAAGTGTTTAAGAAGCCTCTTTGGCAAACAGTGTGGACCCAGATCAGACTGCTCCTTTAGGAGCAGTCTGTTCTGGGTCCATGCTATTTGCTTCTATACTTAATTCGTCATTAATGCTAGGCAATTATTTGCAGCAGACGAATTCAGCAGACGACATTTTCAGATGTATTTTTTCTTGGCGCTTTAATGGTTAAACGACTTGAACTCCTTAACAGGTATTTTTGCAAACAGTGAAGACCAAGATCGCATTATGTGGCATTTCATCAGGCTTGGCACTGTTTGCAAAGATAAAAACAATGTTCAGAAACAGAAATCTTTTAAAATCTTGAAAATTTGACCAATAACCAATTTATTACGAAATGCGTAATATCACATGCATCCACCATGCATGAAAAGCGTTGTCCACGTATAATAAAGCTATTGGGTCAATCTAAAGGCGGCACCTCATGAATACGTAATTAGGACTATTCTACATTAGACATAGGTGACGTGGGTTTATTCGATGTATCAACCTCAGTAAAGAAATTAAAGACTCAAAACATATTATTTAACCCTTAAAGGGCAAGCACAATAACTAAATACGAAAATTTATGTTTATTGGTTAACATAAGTGTAGAGGCAAAACGTGTGGTTCCAGATCAGACTGCTTCTACAGTCTGATCTGGACCTACTCTGTTTGTCAAAGAGGCTTCAAATATTTCAGCAGACGACAAGCATACGACCTTTCTAAAAGCACTTTCAGTGTTTATGTGCGTTCAGTGTACGGTCAGGGTTTTCATGAAAGGCACACACGTTACAACTTATTAACTCTTTACCAATTATAAATAGAACCTGATTCCCCCTATTGAGAAGATGAAATAGCCGAACCTCGTCCACATTTGAATATTAAAGTTTCCGCCTTTACAGTGACTCAAAAGCTCTATTATACCTCTACCATATTAACCTGATCCTGACCTTTATGCATGAATAAATTATTACAGTACTAATACTGAATATATAGTTTTCCGTGATGGATCGTGTACAATCGGTATGTTTCGAGCAATTACGGAAATAAACGTCTTGGCACGATTGGGATTAGATCCATTGATAACTCAATGTAGTTGTACTTTCCACGGTAGTCTTGTGGTTAGTCAGCATAGCTACAGATACGTAAATTATGGGTTCGAATCCTGGTCGACGCAACTTTTTTTTTATTACATTTTTCTTTGTTTTCATGTCAAAGAAAGGCACATAAACACAAAAATGTAAGTTCACGCTTTCTTTGAAAATGTAATGACTAACAACTTCTTGATGCTTGGAGTTCGAATTTAGTTTGCGAATAGGTCTACACTCGTGCTCTTGCCTCGAAAGCAAAATAAATAAGTTATAGCATTTCTCTAAAGAACAGCAAGGAGGTCCATATATGAGCCACGACATGAGATTTCCAACAATGTGGTATGTGTGACAAGCAAAGGCGCAGACCAGCATGCGCATACGCACAGTCTGATCAGAGCCTTTACTAGTCAGTTGAATATTCTATGCCTTGTAAGCTAATGAATTAACAGCATTTAGTTTCAATTCTTAAAAGGAGGGTGCACAGACTCACCTGCGCCTATTCGTGTCAAAATGCCACATTGTTGGAAATACCATGTCGCAGCTCATATCTTAAAAACTGAATAGGCGACAGACGATAGTTGAAGTACAGTGTTACGGATCCTACGAGTGAATGTTATTGTCACCAAAGAGAACAAATTAATTAAAATGAAGAAACAATTTTGCAAAAGGAGAAAATTTAATAAAAAAAAGTCTTTAAAGTAGTTACAAAAAAAAATTTCGCGTGCAGGATTCGAACTAACAACGCAGAGCTTAAAAATATAATTGTGCAATATTCACGTGTTCTACCCACTGAGCCACCAAAGCAACTGATAGTCAATTGAGCTTTATAGCGGTATATACATCTATTGTGTTAAAAAGTACCACGTGCATTTCCGTATTAGTCGTACGATGAACGCCGAAGATATATTTAGATGCTCAATCGGCTGTGAAATTATGTTAATAATAAAGGCCAGGATCAGGTTAATATTTTCAAGGTATATATCAACAATATTTTAAAAATAACTATAATTTGAAATCTCTCATGATCATTAAATTAAAATCATGATATACTATTAGTGACACTGATATCGTAAAATAGTGTCTTTCGAAGCTATTTCGTAATCATGATAACCAATGGCGTAGCTAGAACAATGAAAAGGTTACGCACATGAAAGGGGCACTACCGGATTAAGAAGTGATTCAATTCAATTGCGTCCCTTTTCATAATGGGAACTTCGCTTAAAGGAAAGAATTTGCTCCGAGAGGGAGCGAATTCTTTCATTTAAGAGCAGTTCCTTGTGGCATATAAAAAATCACTTTTACCACTTAAGGTGACCTCTCTTGAATGTTCCTATTTTTATTACGCACGTGTTAATGGACAACTACATGTACATTTGTTCATAGATCCTAAAATACGGAGATAAGGATGAGCTCTCTGGCGCTGTCACAACATATTGAGACTGGTCATTTGTACAGAGCAAAATGTGACTCAAAAAGAATTCAATCTATTCTACGAAACCTCGGAATTAACTTTCTTATTGAGCCATCATGTCCATGAAGGTACAGTCAAGGACCAAAAAAAATTCCACAAAATTAATTTCCCATAGACATTTATGCATATTCATGTTTACAAGAATCTCTTTATCATGTAATATCAAAATAAAATAGCATTTGCTCTGGCTAAACTATAGATGCATAGATTGCACTGTAGAATTTAAATGAGGTATCGTCTTTGCATTTTACAAAACTTTACAAAATTTTGGAAAAGCCACTATCCCATCGGTGTAAAGATGAAGTTGGCCAAAAATGTCTAAAATGGAATTAAACCTCTGCAGCTTTTTAAAAATGCATGGATGACATTTAATTACCTTATTCAATTAACTGTAAATGACACCTAAAGCATAACATTATTTTGACCGTACAAGCTAAAAAAAATCTTACTTGAAAATACACTGAAGTCTAGGAGGCTTAAATTTCTTACATAGTGGAATTACTTTTGTCCCTGACTGTATTATTAAGCCAGCACATGGGTTGTTCATATTTTTGCATATGTGAGCATCGGAGATATAAAGTATGGAATAGGTGAGCCGCGACATGAGAGTTTCCAACAATGTGGTATGTGCGACCAGCAAAGGCCTAGACCAGCCTGCGCGTGTGCACAGTCTGATCAGAACATTTGCTAGTCGCTTAATTATTCTACAACTGTTAAGCTACGGACTGAACAACATTTGAAGTTTCTAAGCTTGGCAGGAGGCTGCACAGGCTCGTCTAAGTCTACACATGTCACACTGCCATATTGCTGGAAATCACGAAGCCCCAGACCAACAAGTAGGCCCCTAGCCCCATTAGTTAACTGTATGTCCATGGAGTACATGTGTACATGGATATTTTTTGAAAAAAAATACCATCATTTTTGTCAAAATTACTTGTATATTGTATGTATCAGCACATGAGATCTTGATTCTTTATCGCATTGACAAGCAGTCAATACTCTGAGCATCTGCGCATTCTCGCCAAAACCTTCGCTGCTCGCTCATAAAAAGCGGAGACGTACAGAAACAAGTAGATGACGGCGAAGACCAGAATTAAGCTCTCTATTACCACTACGAGGGCTGTTCAAATATGAATGCAAGTAGCTTCATAACTTTCTTCACATATATGCTACGACAAACTGGTAAATGTTTCTATAAAGGACTATATGTCACCTTTAAACTGGCACCAGACCTAAAGACAAATACAGTATAGTTATCGATCTATAGCCCTTAGAATGAGGGTCACGTTAGTATACTAGCAAACTCAATGCTTCGAACATATACCAGTGATATAGACGAGCGTATAATTCTTCCATAAACAGTTGAAATTTCTTGAAATTTTTATGGAAGTATCCCCATATTCTTATATAATGATTTTGTGAAATTCGCGAAGATCGGATGTGCTTTTGTTAAATTACAACGAATCGTTTTCACTAAAGTCTCCTTATGTTTGCAAATAAATGGTAAACAAAACACCACCTTTCAGTTTTCAGTTAAACTTATCTCTACCAAAATGCCCGAAGCAACATTAAAACTAGTTTTAACTCAAATACTATATGTTGATCGCTCATACTAAGTAGTTGCTACAAATTATTGATGGATAGTGGGTAATTTTTAAACGCTGAAAAGCATTTTTATTAGTTCAAAAATGCCTTAAGTGAAGGCGTTATAGAACTTATACTTAATTTTGTTGCCATAACATTGTGGTTTTAATCTAAATTAGAACGTAAACTTTAAGTTTTACCAAAATAGGCATTATTTACAATAAAATTATTCACCTGGTCTTGAAGACTAGACAGATTGAGCTTATTCTAAGTAATGTATACACGTCATTAAGAAGCAGAGAAATGTTTGAAAAATGATATAACATGTGATTACTCTGTAAATAGAGGACGGTGCGTTTTGAAAACTCCCTTATGTCATATTTAGCCTGTTTTCAGCAAAACGCAATGAAAACGAAACAGCGATGTTCATTATTACATCATCAGTAGATACCTCAAAATGACGTTTATCACAAAATTAATGACGTCACAAACGTGCCTGTTTACTCGAGATTGAAACAGGATGATATAAACTTTTTTCCTCCAAGCAACTTTTGGATTGTAACCTAAACTTGCATCTAAAATTTGGTGCCATTTTGTCTAAAACTAACAAAGATATGACACTATATCCGCACATGTACCAAAACGTGGATTGCAATTTGTTCAGAAAAACTTCAGTATACAGGAATGGCCTTTATATTTTGGTCTGTAACTCGAGAAATATAGTGAGAGTTTCTTTATGTTTGGTACCATTTTAAAGGCGACAAATAGTTCTTTCCAGAAAGGTATGACATTTTGTCGTAGCGTATATGTGAAGAAAGTTATGGAGCTACTTGCATTCATATTTGAACAGCCCTCGTATATAGCTGAACAAGCAGTTTAAGCATTGTTTTTCGCATCTGCGATGAGCACAAAAATATCATAGTCGAGCCCACATATCAACCGAAAAATATTCGTAAAAATTAAACTAATTAACTTACCTTCTAATTCTAGAGAAACTGAAGTTATGTGTACCAGTCGAAGCTAAGACTGGTTTTATAATAAACCCCTTCCGGTTCAAATGTCATATGCAAATTAAATGGCCGTTTAAAGTCTTGCAAATTACTTCCTTGTTTGTACTGAGGTGTGAATGACTGCGAGCCGTCTGCTCCTGTTGAAATATGACAAAGATAAGCAAGGGGTGCAACGTGGTGCACCGTGTTGTATTTTAGTGGTCTTTTTTCGATTTTTCAAATAAAAAAGATGAGTGGGTGTTAA